>SNQJ01S0000752.1:272276-282371 GCA_010110895.2 Picea sitchensis | reverse complement strand
AAAGTGTTTCGATGGGTTGCTTTGCAGGAAAGTTTGGCATTGTTTCCTTGAAAGACAATTGAAGTGGTGGCAAAAACAGTGACTACAATAATGTGAAAAAGCAACAAGCTTTAATGAAATATACACAGGATAACCTACTATCTGAAGTTCCCCAGAAAGATACACACGATAATCTACTACACATGGTTCCTTCATTGAGATCACGAGAGTTTACTTGAAACCAAAAGGCCATTTTCTCGATGCACCTTCCTGTAAGTCTACACAGATTATCATTTTATTTTTAGGGCACTGTAATTATTTTGGAAGCATGCAATTCTAAGGAATTCGAAATTACATGGTAGCCACAAATGCCTGAATTAGTATTCTTTGTTACAGTAAATGATCGAATTTCTTGTAAATGTTTGGAAGGAGGAAGGATTATACGAAGAAGTCTAGATGTAGAGACGATAAAAATAATAGTTATATTTATGTTTAACATGTTATTGTCAATATGTGATGTGATGTAGTCAGTGATTATTACTATTCGGGAAGGATTCTGCTAGAAACATATTAAAATCTCATCTACATGCATTATATTCCAGGTATGTTGATTTATACCAAAACCTGTGGAGCAAACTAATTGATGCTTAGTTTAAAGCAGGTCCAATCCCAAACGAAAACATTATTGTTTTTTATTATTTAAAATTTAGAATGATATTATTAGAAAAATGGATTTGTGGATGGTTGTTTATGAGAATTCTAGGTTGGAACCAACAGGCTCACATTGTATATCGTTCCATCATCTTTTGCTCTAATTCTGGTGAAGGCAAATATACAATCATAATTATCATTCAACACAAACTCTACAGGTTTATGCAAATTTTCAGGTATTGCAGGTATTGGATGTTTCTCCCCTAATCCAAAAGGGCCAAACGTGAAATGAGAAGTTTTTCAATTCTATTCCAACTCAACTTCTGATTGTTTGTTGGATGATCCCGTCCTGATACCAGGTGAGAACGTTTTGCTTTAAAACTGTATATAATGCATGATTTTTTCCATTGAACTTTTAGAGTCTTGGCCTTTGAGAGGGACTAATAAGACTCAACAATATAGATGTAAAAGGCAAATGTCATCCCTCTTACCCATTATCAAGGTTTTCCACCTATTATAAATTGTAGAATCTCACGTGAAAATGTTGTATTTACATCACATTTTGATAATATTTTGCTCCATGCACCTCAAGGAATCTAAAAAAAATTAAGATCATTCAATGTCCCGTCTAAACAAGGAAACATTCTATTATAATTTTTTTTTTGTGGCACACATTACGTTGCTTCCACACACACAAAACATATATATATATATATATATATATATATATTACACAATTGTTGAAATTTTCTTCCCCTACCTTTTCATTTACTACAGTGATATTTTGCATGAATTTAGTTCTAGTTGGTCGCATGCCTATTGCACATTGCTCTAATACATTGAAAAATCATTTTATCTATACACTGGTAAAGTAACTCGATTCTTCAATGAGGGTTTTGGCATTATTCGCGTTCGAAACTTGTTGGTTGCTAGCCAATATTTTATGGTTTATTTGACAAGCAAACCTTTCGCCATTATTTCCTGTACAGTGTTTCTAAAAAACAAAGGATTGTGCCAAAACTCTCATGATACAGGTTATTCAAAATTGATTCATTTCGTGGCTACGTTTTCTGCATATATGCTAAAAATCGATGTTGCATTTGCTGTCTTGGAAGCTACATACTAGAATTTTGGCCACAAGACTAATACTTTTGGGTTATTTTACATACATGTGGGTTTGTACATTGGGCTCTCCAAACTAGACATATAAACGATGCATAAAGAATTACTACGTAATGTTTTCTTTTCTGTCTATTTTAAAATAATTACAATTCATTGCTTCTCAAAATTCGTTAGTTCGCTAAGGTTGCACCTACTCTTTTAAGGATATATTTCATTTCATAGCGGTTTCATTACAAGGTGTTCACAAGATTTTACATATTATGCATAGAATGGTTCATAAATAGGACATACATATTATGCATAGAATGGTTCATAAATAGGACATGCATGTTAAATATTTATATATGGTAAATCAACAATAGATGGATAGTTGGTGTTGCTATTGAGTACATCACCAATAAATCTCTTTCTCATGAGTTTCTATTGCAAGAAATTAATATATGTAATTATTATCTTCTAGTCTATAGTTTAGTTGTCAGTTATTGTTGCATGACCATTCTATCGGCTTTAGACATACATGTGTTTTTTTTGGCAAAGAGGCTACCGATATTAAAGTTTGAATGTTGAAATAGTTATGGTATTGGTTGGAAGGTGTGAACGATAAATTAATATAGCTTTATGTAGCATAAGAAAAGTAGTGGTCAACTTCTTTAAAGCTAAGTGCACGGTTTATTAGAACAAACTTGAAGAAACTATGCATTGTTTACTATGTGGGAGATTGTGTGGATTGTGTTCAAGAGAGAGTGGAATGATCCAAGCATGATGCATCAACCCAAGGGCTCTAATAATGGACATTGAAAAAAATCGATCTCCCTCCAAGGGTTCTTATGGTTGGAATTTTAAATGGAAAGTTGGATAGAGGATATCTTAGTTATATGGGATGATCATAACTCCTCTATGAAAACTGGTTTAATCTATATGCAGGAGAAATGGACATAGATTCCTTGATGAATTGTTCATGAGAATATTCATATTTGACTGACTGACATATTTTATTATCAAGTAGTTCCAACATTGTATAATAACAAGACTATAGTAGACCTAATTTCTCCAATGACCGTCTCATGTGTTTGTGACCACCAATCTATTAACTTATGCTAGTCGTTTGTTAAGTGGGGAACATATGCTGCAAATAATGAGATTGGAAAACAATTATGTGTAGAAGTTTTTCTATGGCGTTGATTTATGACTAGGGTGGAGGAGGTGTCTAGGTAATTTTGTTGTTGGAACTGGATATCTATTGTCTATTGTATCACAAGAAGTACTTTGATATTAAGAATGCACAAAACACACAAGATCGAACTGGGCATATTTTCATACTAATCCTTGTATTTGTTTTATTTCACAGGGAAACTAAGGGTTTATTACCATATCCCTACAATATTATGATAAGGGTCTATTACCATTTCCCTACAATATTATGAAGAGGGATTGTTTGAACTGTGCATATTCAAGGATTTGCAAGGTATGATAAAATATAGACAAGAATAACAACATGGCGGAAAAGGCTCACTAGTCAACACTGTAATGTATTCACTCCAATGTTACCTATTTATAGTATAATGGGTGATGTCATCTCATAGAGAGATTTGCTCTAGATCCTAAAATCATGCATGATGACTAGGTTAGGCAATCTTAACTAACTCATTAGTCATCACTTGAGGATATATTACTAATATCCTAAATGAATAATACAAATATAGGTGACAATTTAGACTTTAGTGATTGGTAAAGGTAAGCCATAGGCTAACAATCCCCTCCTCAATCAAAAGTTCGATCAATAATACCATCAATAAAGCATAAACTGGTATCAATTCCAAGTCTTCATACTAAAACTCCTGTGTTGAGCCTCCATGAAGAACTGCCTGAAAAACCGTCAATTTGGATGCTGAACATGTTCATTTGAAATGAACTGGAAGAGAGTTGAGATATGGAAGTGAACAACTGCAATATCTGAACATTCCCTGATTGCTTGCCAATTTGATCATTTTGCCAAGTATTTTAGCTAGAAGAATTTGATGTCTTCTGCTAATTGGTGAACATGTAGTATCACCACTCTACTATCAGTGTATCACTGAAAGTGCTCTCTGAATCTGTGGTTTGGGATGATCACTAACCAATTGATACCATGTATCTGATCGTTTTTGGATAACCACTAACCAATCTGGACACTTTTAGGTGTCCAACAACATCCCGATGTATAATGTGTATGATTCAATTGCAAGTCATTGAACCATAATCCTATCAAAGCTTTCCATATCTGGAAAATATCACTATGTAATCATGTGAGCTAGGATGCATGCAAATTGTTTACTTAATGTAAACTCCAATCTGATGAGAGTGAACCAAGAGAAGTGAATCAACTTCTAGTCTGACACATCCTTGAAAAAATGCCTGACAACTCAATCAAATGCCAGGATACAATGCATAAGGATCCTCTTGTCCTCTGCTATGTCAAATGACCATCTATGTGAACCAAATTTTCACATCATTGCTCTCAAAAAAAAAATCTGTATGATTCAACTTAAACTTATTGAACCATAATTCTGCTAAAGTCTGTCATCTACAAACCGCAATTGCCCATTTGGAAAATTTCATGCCCATCTGGCATACTTGATGTTTGTTGTTGTCGAAACTTTTTGTCTGACAACCATATTCAATTCCATCATCAATTCCCCCCTTTTTCAAATGAAAGGAGAGACCATGAGTGCTTTCATGAATCATCATCACAGGAATTTTGAACTCCCCCCCTTAAGGTGCATGAGATTTACATCATTGTACTCCCCCCTTCTAGGCTCAAGAGAGTACCATACTTGTTCCATTTGAGTACAACACAAAGTGGGCATGCGGAAAAAAAACCACATGTTATCTCATCCCATAAAGGCCATGCTCGAAAGCTATGCCATAAGGGGACCACTTATGTGAGGTACAAAAATGTTATGTGATACAAGATTGGTCTTTACTCGAGATTGAATTCTACAGTAAGACTTATATAATTGCTTGGTTGTTGATGACCATTGCCAAGGATCAATCCACTCATAGTGAATCTTCAATCTTGCAGGTTTCTTCAGCGTTGAACATCGATCTGAAGAATGGTTATTCTTACCACAATGCTGGCAAGGATGGAGATCAAAACACTGATTCTCCTTGTGACCAACTCGATTACAATGTTGGCACTTATCATTCTGATGCTAAACTTGAACAGGTGAAGTTGAAGCTTCTTGAAGGAATCCATCACTTTGGAACTTTATTGGTCTAGAATAATCAGGAATATGAAAGGTAACTTCCTTGTCATATCCAAGTCCTGTTCTATTCTTTTTGTAGATGATTTCTTCCCAAGGTCTGATGATGGGCTTGGAAAGAGTATTCTGAACCTATTGCTTTGAAATTCGTGGAAGTGGATTTACTAGATGTTGATGCATAATTGAAAGGTTTTCTTCACTGAAATCAAAAGAAAACTCTAGAAATGTAGGTTCATGAATAGATTCAACTTCATCTGAAACTGATTATGAAGTTGTATCACTGTGTTGTTCCTTCACTAGTTATTGATTAAAAACATCATCATCATCATCATTATCATCATAGAGAGGGTTGTGTTGAACAAAAACTAGTTCAGAACACTTCATTGGCTGTTGATTTTTGAGATTTATCAACTCATCATTCAATAGTTCGGATAGAGATTGAAGAAGTCTAACTTTAGCTTGCGTCACTTGCAAACAAGTTAGCACTGATTGAAGAGTTTCTTTGTTTAATGTCACTATGTTGTCTTCAGTGGTGTTTATTAGAGTGTTCGGTAACTTTGATAATTCAAGACTCTGAGCCATTTTCAAAACACTAAAAGAGGTCTCCTTGTGTAGGTAGATCCTTTTTACAATTTGATTTGACAGAAGAAGGTTTATTTTGCAACTCGCTCACTTGAGCTTCACGCTCACTTGAACTTGACTTGCTTGAACTTGCTTCCAGGAAGTTGAGGATGTCGGTTACCACCGAAAATGCATCCCAAAGTATTACAATGATTTGAGTTTCAAGTACTCATCCTTGTCAATTTTACTCGAAATGACAATGAATCTTGGGTGTCGGGCTCAACCGAGAATGCACCCAATTACAAAGAAATTCAACTTGATTTGATTGGATACTTACAAAATGACTATAGTTGATCTTAATTACTTACAAAAAATACTATTTGAAAGTTTACAATAAATGTTGATTTCAAAATTGAGTTGATCTTCAAATTTGATGATGTTGAGTCCTTGATTATGAGCTTGATGTGTCCAATGTTGATGTGACTGCCAATTTGATATCTTCTTTGCTTTTTAATTGAGAGCTTTGATTGTGCTTGATTGTATGTGTTGCACTGACATTAATTTGTGTGTGTATCTTGTTGTGGATTCCATGTGCGTATAGTTGTAGAGTAAATCATAAGCATAGTGTCAAAACTCGACACAAAACACCATGAAAACATTCAAAGAATCATTCACCATCACACACAATACAAGGTGTACCTAAGGTCCCCTTATTCAATTTCAGGTGGATCTAGGACACTTCAACACCACAAAAAATGAACTTTTATTATGCTTAATACAATTAGCTCTTATACCTAAGAGCAATTATGTTTTCAATTACAATGTTTGTCATCACATATCATTATCAAACCTTCAAGTAAACTTTTGTTCCCTCTAAACTAAAGAAAGACACCAATTTTTAAAATACATCAATCCTTATAGATCCTCCAAAGGACACAATCTTACTTTATCAAACTCTCAAAAGTTGCTCTTATACGTAAGAGCAATTCTCTTTTCAATTACAATGTTTGTCATCACATATCATTATCAAACCTTCAAGTAAACTTTTGTTCCCTCTAAACAAAAGAAAGACACTAATTTTTAAAATACATCAATCCTTATAGATCCTCCAAAGGACACAATCTTACTTTATCAAACTCTCAAAAGTTTATGCACTATAAAGTCAATCAAATGAAACTACTAAGAATGGTAACATTACAAGTATGTGGATATATTCACTTCCAACAAACACATCTTTAATTTAGGCAAACACTTCCAACAAACACATCTTCACTTCTAGCAAACACTTTTTGGTATTTACCTTGTAAACCTTTGCTTCCTTCTTCAATACATGTTTTGAAACTATTCTTGTAGCTTCACTACACCCTTGATTTCAATGTCTCTGGGCACTTTCCTCTTACTCAAATCCAACATTGATGGACACTTCTTGGGTTGCTTCTCCATGAATCTGGGAAAGGCAAGGGAATTCTCATAACAAAAAATTCATTCTTTAAATCTACAATCTCTTGTTCTCCAACATTGACCTCTCATCATTGATCCATACAAATTATTTGCTCTCCAACATTGACCTCTCATCATTGATCCATACAAATTCGACTGCTTTGAACTTCACCCTAAATTTACAAGCATGATTTGCAGATATAGTCCAGAAAATTTTACAGCTTCCACTAGATCATGGCGACCTCATGCACATATAATTTGATAAATCGTGGACTTTTGACAAAAAAACTCTTCCCTACCATCAAATCATAGGCGGTGGCTCATCCTAAGAAAAATGCCTCATGGATCTGCATTTTACAACCTTCTGCCTCTTAATCTCCATAGGTCTAGGACCTTGAAGTCCGTGATCTCTCCAACAACAATCATGATTGACTTGATCGAGATGGCTCCTTCTTTGACCTGCATATACACCTCATCACCAAGGCCGAGACACCCTCCACACGCACTCACATGCTCCTGAATTTCCAATAGCGCCCAACATCTCTTCCTCCAGTGACGTGGACTTCTGTGATGTCGTCGATCCTTCTACAAGAGATCCTTTTCTTTCACATAATAAACCAAGTACTCTCACCTTGGAAATGCTTCAACCTTGCAGTAGCGATCTTGAACAAATAAGTGACGACTTCTCCAGATTGAACAATCTGACAGCCGCAAATCTTCATGTGATCTCATGTGGGTGAAAAACAACCCAGGTATTCTTCAACAAGAAATTGAGCATTAATTAGCAACGTCTCAGTGAAAATCTCGGCTTTCAGTTGAGTGAATCGTTGTGAAGGTAAATATGTAAATGGTGATCTGCTCCAACGGAAGGTTTCTCCAGATCTGTAACATTAAATAGAGCTCGAAAAATTGTCGATCCGTTGCATAAAAATATAGATCTGCAAGAAATACAGATCCGATTCAAAGAAAATGTTCTAGTAGGAGTACCAACATTTTGTTTGATCGATTGGTGTATATTGATGAGCAGGAAGATACTCCAGATCGTGTCTTAGTTGTTAAAATTATGAAATCGTATCTAGCTACAGTTTGACATGGAAATGTTCTTTTGGATAGCAATCTCATGGATGTCTCGCATGATTTTATTTTGTGAAAAATGAGGAGGCTTCTAGAGGCCGACAAAATATTAAATAATGAATTCTAAATACAACCCTTAGCTATAAAAACTATCACAAACAGTGCATGATCTACAGTTCCATTCACGAGTACAGATCCACCCAAATCGCAAAATGTTGATGTGAGATCACTTGAATCGCTCAATTGTTAGCAAATTGTTGGTGCAGAAGAACTAAAGTACAATATGATTTATACAAACTCAAAAAACATTGTAGAAATTAGCTTACAATCCTCATATGCTATCAGAACAAGATCGTATTACCATCAAAACAAAGCTGATACATCAATGGCCTTTCTAGAAGTTAAGTAGTTGATAACAAATCCCAAACCTCTTTCATCTATGATGTAGCTTGTGTTATAATTGCTCCTCTTTGGTTGCATGCTCTCGTTGCACCTCATCTTCCATGGTGAAACTACCATGGATCTCAATATTACCAGGCCCTTAAGATCTATATTAGCTCTGATACCAATTGATAAAATATAGACAAGAATAACAACATGGCGGAAAAGGCTCACTAGCCAACACTGTAATGTATTCACTCCAATGTTACATATTTATAGTACAATGGGTGATGTCACCTCATAGAGAGATTTTCTCTAGATCCTAAAATCATGCATGATGACTAGGCTAGGCAATCTTAACTAACTCATTAGTCATCAGTTGAGGATATATTACTAATATCCTAAATGAATAATACAAATATAGGTGACAATTTAGACTTTAGTGATTGGTAAAGGTAAGCCATAGGCTAACAAGGTAAATGATGAGTTCATCAAGGAAATCAATGAAATGTTATCTACTTGATGTTTCTTCGAAAATGTTGCTTCTTGAAGAGGGGGAAGAAAGGTAACAAAATGAACTGATCAAGTGAGAAACACTCTAACCCTAACCCTTGGTTGGACGATTTTGTGAGGAAGTTCATACCTATAGGCATCATCATAATGTTCACATCTCTTATTAATGCATATTGAATAATGGGATAAATCCTTAATTCCTGAGTCCTGTGAGAAGTTTAAATCTAATGATAAACTTATAATGAATATACTATGAATTCTTAACTTAATCTAAGCACATCATATTACAATGTAATATGATATATCATATTACATTGTAATATGATATAGCATATTATAAATCCTTAATTCCTGAGCCCTGTGAGAAGTTTAAATCTAATGATAAAATTATAATGAATATACTATGAATGCTTAATAAGCACACAAGGAAAAATCTGTCTTAATTGTGGGTAATAGAATTGGATCAATCCTTGATATTGGTTAATTTCTCTCAAGATCATAATATTTAATTGGCATAGTTCAAAGTTAATGGATTAATCTAGTTCTTACTACTCAAATTGCATTTTATTAGCACTAAATTTGACTTTACATTGAGATATGATATGAGTTGTGAAAGGATTTTCCTTTGTAATCTTTTACAATAGTAGTAAAAACTATATCTCAATGTATGATCCCTCAACAATAGATTATTAATCTTTGATATCTCATTTTGATTACAATGATATTTATTATTGGAAATGATGGATGCTATGCTTGGATCTACTAGTCATTATTTCATTTACAACTAGACAGGTGTGTCACTACCTCATTAGCAATTCATGGCACATGGTTCACTAGTCATTATTTCATTTACAACTAGACATGTGTGTCACTACCTCATTAGCAATTCATGGCACATGGTTCATTAAGAAAGACTCATTTTATTTCAAAGACTATATTGTTTAGGTTTAATAATAGGTAATTGATCTCCTTCTCACACACAAATTACCTTTAGTGCAAGAGTTTGTATTATTGAGTAAAACCATGAGAGGGGGTAAGAATTACAATGACTTGGCTTGAGAGTGATCAATTCTTGTGATAAAAAAATGAATTAAGGAGTTGAAGTCTTAGAGATTGATATGGAAACACCTAG
>SNQJ01S0000752.1:245479-272226 GCA_010110895.2 Picea sitchensis | reverse complement strand
ATATATATATATATATATTACACAATTGTTGAAATTTTCTTCCCCTACCTTTTCATTTACTACAGTGATATTTTTAATGAATTTAGTTCTAGTTGGTCGCATGCCTATTGCACATTGCTCTAATACATTGAAAAATCATTTTATCTATACACTGGTCAAGTAACTCGATTCTTCAATGAGGGTTTTGGCATTATTAGCGTTCGAAACTTGTTGGTTGCTAGCCTATATTTTATGGTTATTTGACAAGCAAACCTTTCGCCATTATTTCCTGTACAGTGTTTCTAAAAAACAAAGGATTGTGCCAAAACTCTCATGATACAGGTTGTTTAAAATTGATTCATTTCGTGGCTACGTTTTCTGCATATATGCCAAAAATCGATGTTGCATTTGCTGTCTTGGAAGCTACATACTAGAATTTTGGCCACACGACTAATACTTTTGGGCTATTTTACATACATGTGGGTTTGTACATTGGGCTCTCCAAACTAGACATATAAACAATGCATAAAGAATTACTACGTAATGTTTTCTTTTCTGTCTATTTTAAAATAATTGCAATTCATTGCTTCTCAAAATTCGTTAGTTCGCTAAGGTTGCACCTACTCTTTTAAGAATATATTTCATTTCATAGCGGTTTCATTACAAGGTGTTCATAGAATGGTTCATAAATAGGACATGTATGTTAAATATTTATATATGGTAAATCAACAATAGATGGATGGTTGGTGTTGCTATTGAGTATATCATCAATAAATCTCTTTCTCATGAGTTTCTATTGCAAGAAATTTATATATGTAATTATTATCTTCTAGTCTATAGTTTAGTTGTGAGTGATTGTTGCATGACCACTCTATCGGCTTTAGATATACATGTTTTTTTTGGCAAAGAGGCTACCGATATTAAAGTTTGAATGTTGAAAATAGAAATAGCTATTGTATTGGTTGGAAGGCGTGAACGACAAATTAATATACTTTTATGTAGCATAAGAAAAGTAGTGGTCAACTTCTCTAAAGCTAAGTGCACGGTTTATTAGAACAAACTTGAAGAAACTATGCGCTGTTTACTATGTGGGAGATTGTGTGGATTGTGTTCAAGAGAGAGTGGAATGATCCAAGCATGATGCATCAACCCAAGGGCTCTAATAATGGACATTGAAAAAAATTGATCTCCCTCCAAGGGTTCTTATGGTTGGAATTTTAAATGGAAAGTTGGATAGAGGATATCTTAGTAGATGGGATGATCATAACTCCTCTATGAAAACTTGTTTAATCTATATCCAGATATCCAGGAGAACTGGACATAGATTCCTTGATGAATTATCCATGAGAATATTCATATTTGACTGAGTGACATATTGTATTATCAAGTAGTTCCAACAACACTGTATAATAACAAGACTATAGTAGACCTAATTTCTCCAATGACCATCTCATGTGTTTGTGACCACCAATCTGTTAACTTATGCTAGTCGTTTGTTAAGTGGGGAACATATGCTGCAAATAATGAGATTGAAAACAATTACGTGTAGAAGTTTTTCTATGGTGTTGATTTATGACTAGGGTGGAGGAGGTGTCTAGGTAATTTTGTTGCTAGAGCTGGATATCTATTGTCTATTGTATCACAAGAAGTACTTTGCTATTGAGAATGCACAAAACACACAAGATCGAGCTGGGCATATTTTCATAGTAATCCTTGTGTTTGTTTTATTTCATAAGGAAACTAAGGGTTTATTACCATTTCCCTACAATATTATGAAGAGGGATTGTTTGAACTATGCATATTCAAGGATATGCAAGGTAAATGATGAGTTCATCAAGGAAATCAATGAAATGTTATCTACTTGATGTTTCTTCGAAGATGTTGCTACTTGAAGAGGGGGGATGATGAGTTCATCAAGGAAATCAATGAAATGTTATTCACTTGATGTTTCTTCGAAGATGTTGCTTCTTGAAGAGGGGGGATGATGAGTTCATCAAGGAAATCAATGAAATGTTATCTACTTGATGTTTCTTCGAAGATGTTGCTTCTTGAAGAGGGGGAAGAAAGGTAACAAAATGAACTGATCAAGTGAGACAAACTCTAACCCTAACCCTTGGTTGGACAATTTTGTGAGGAAGTTCATACCTATAGGAATCATCATAACGTTCACATCTCTTATTAATGCATATTGAATAATGGGATAAATCCTTAATTCTTGAGCCCTTTAAGAAGTTTAAATCCAATGATAAATTTATAATGAATATACTATGAATGCTTCACTTAATCTAAGCACATCATATTACAATGTAATATGATATATCATATTACATCATAATATGATATATCATATGATATATCATATTACATTGTAATATGATATATCATATTACATTGTAATATGATATATCATATTACATTGTAATATGATATATCATATTACATTGTAATATGATATATACTATGAATGCTTAACTTAATCTAAGCACACAAGGAAAAATCTGTCTTAATTGTGGGTAATAGAATTGGATCCATCCTTGATATTGGTTAATTTCTCTCGAGATCATAATATTTAATTGGCATAGTTCAAATTTAGTGGATTAATCTAGTCCTTACTACTCAAATTGCATTTTATTGGCATTAAAATTGACTTTACATTGAGATATGATATGAGCTGTGAAAGGATTTTCCTTTGTAATCTTTTACAATAGTAGTAAAAACTATATCTCAATGTATGATCCCTCAACGATAGATTATTAATCTTTGATATCTCATTTTGATTACAATGATATTTATTATTGGAAATGATGGATGCTATGCTTGGATCTACTAGTCATTATTTCATTTACAACTAGACATGTGTGTCACTACCTCATTAGCACTACCTCATTAGCAATTCATGGCACATGGTTCATTAAGAAAGACTCATTTTATTTCAAAGACTATATTGTTTAGGTTTAATAATAGGTAATTGATCTCCTTCTCACACACAAATTACGTTTAGTGCAAGAGTTTGTATTATTGAGTAAAACCATGAGAGGGGGTAAGAATTACAATGACTTGGCTTGAGAGTGATCAATTCTTGTGATAAAAAAATGAATTAAGGAGTTGAAGTCTTAGAGATTGATATGGAAACACCTAGCTTCAAGAGTAAGAAACTTGTATGCCATTCCTAGAGAATGTGACTCTAGATGATGGGGGCTTAACTGATGGTTACCAATATAGTGATATGGAAACACCTAGCTTCAAGAGTAAGAAACTTGTATGCCATTCCTAGAGAATGTGACTCTAGATGATGGGGGCTTAACTGATGGTTACCAATATATTTAGTAGGTGGAAAACTTTAGCACACCGATAACAAGGAAATGATTATCCCTTGTAGAGTTAGCTTATACTAAAACACTTAAACAAGTGTTGATATTTTGTAGCTTCGGGCAGGTATTCTCACATGGACCTAGGTGTTGGGCATGCGTAAATTGTTGTGGGCACCACATTACACTCTTCGTTTTGTAAAAACCACCTTTGGAATGAAGTTGGGGCTTCGTGGTTTTGCTGATAGGATTTGTGGGTTTGTGTTGGGCTTCACACCCACAAGAAAGTCTAAATTTATGTTGTCTTGTGGAGGGGATTTTGTGATCGACCCTAAGGCTTGTATATAAAGGAGAGAGGTCATTGTGATATTTCATTATGTATTGTGGCGTGACATGATGGAGTTGACATAAGTGAGTCTGCACTTGTGCCAAGGAGCTTGGTGATTTCAACAAGGGAATTTATGCAACTATGTCAAATCTAGCCTAGGGTTATGGATCTTCTATTTCCAGTTCTTGCCAAGGAAATCACGCATTAAAGTGAGGAAGGTCGTACATGTGGAGGACAACCGCAGAAGGGGAGAATTTGTATGAGTGGGTGAATCGTACGGAAGTGTCTGTACAGGTTTTCGTACATGTACGTGGGTTGTAATGAGAAAAGTTGCGTATGTACGCGGGTTTCTATGGGAAGAATCGCCTACGTATGTGAGTTCCAGTAGGGACAGTCATGTACATCCGTACAGGGTTTCTGGGCAGGATAAATTTCATCCATCTTATACTAACAAACTTAACCAAGTTGATTCATGGGCTAGATGGATGTTTTTTTTGTTCTTTAGAGATAAAAGATGGTATTCACTATGTAATTATACAAGCGAGTAAATTTGATTTTACTAATGAATCATGGTATCTATTTACCCTATATGTGATATGTGTTGAAATTATTATTATTTTCATGATGTGATGCTATGATGTTATGAGAACATGTGGTTCCATATAAAATGTTGATGCAATATATTCTAATGTGATGACCTGATGTAATTGCATGTAATTATTTATGATAATATGTTTTATGATGGCATGTGGTGATGATAGTGATATTGTATTCTCATGATGACATGCTAGAGTTAGCATGTCGATTATTTCTTTGAGATGTTGATGTTATTACTAATGCATTGATTGCATGTTATGAGGCTTATTGATGATCTCCTGGGAGCCCATAACCATGAAGGATAATATTACAAGTAACGCATTATGGGATGGGGACAAATCAATCTACTGCTTGTGCAAGTAAATATTATTTCTTGTATTGGAGTTGTGATGTCGAAGTCCTAAAGAATAGCTAGAGTGTTTCTCGTCAGTGGTGTTGTGGGATTGGACTTCGATGCATGGGGCTATACTTGGAAGTTGTGGAGGGGGTTTAGGTCAACCTTTTGAGATTCCTGGTGTACATGAGTACTGATCTAGATTCCTTCTTGGGAAGATGAGGTCTTGAGACTTGGGACTCTGAATAGACCGATAACCTTTAATCCTGGTTCCAAAAGTTGGGAAGGTCAACTAGAGAGTATTCATGCTTCCTAGATGTTGTGATGTGGACTTTCAATGCCTACTATAGTCACTTGGGTGGATTTATACTAGTCCAACAAAGGGTGTTATGGAAGGTACACGAGCTAACATAGGGTGTTGTGGAGGATATGGTGAGCTAATTAAAAACATATTAGTAACATAATCAAAACTAACTTTGGGATGAAGTTCCTTTAAGGAGGGGTGTATTTCATGCCCCATATTATTATTAAAAATATAAATGAATGATAATAATAAGAGGAATATAATAATTCTCCTAAAGTGGTCATAATAAGTACTTATATGAATAAATAATAATAAAGAACTATATAATAGTTATCCTAAAGTGGGTCATAATAAGTGCTTATTATGGATATTTGGGTAATTAAAGAAAATGGTTAAAAAAGTAACGACAATAATGGAGAAACCCTAAAATATAATAAAGAATTCAAGTGGATCCTAGGGATCGATTTCTTGGACTCTATATAAGGAGGGGAAAGAAGGAGAAAAATACATCTCTCTTTGGCTTTTGTATAGAGAGGACAAGGCTAAGGAACCATTGGAAAAGTAGTATATTGAGGGCTTGGGGGTGGCCTACTACTGAAGATTTAAGTACTACTGAAGATTTAAGTATCAAGGTATATGGTTGGGTGGAGAGTCACCCCCCACTATTTGTTGTGGTTTTCATATCAAGGTATGGATACGTTTCTGAGATCACCGAATTGCAGGTACATGGCTTTCAGGTAAATTAATTACCTAGTATTACTAACAAGCTATGAAATATTGAATCAAGTATCTCTATTTTATCAAATCTATTTGGTTGATCATGGTGTTTACCTACTTATTAGATCTACAATGTTTAGGGTTATGACATCATTTCCTGGAAGAAATCATACATTTTCAATTATCTAATTTCCATAGTGCTAAGACATTCAATTATCAAACTTGTTTGGTCTATCTCATCTTATTCAATAATGTGTCACATTTTGAGAACTTGGGAATCCAACCAATGAGTGATTCAGGGACACATAGATCAATAATTGATTGGACTGTAAAAATAAGGAGGTAGTATTAAAAAAATGGTTTATCGGCTTTGTAAATAATTTTATGAGCTCATTTTATTCCTTGTTGCATAGTACTCCACCTCCTAGAATGTTCCCTAAATTAAAGAAGATGCTACAACTGATAAAAGAGACCAGAGTAGGAAGTTGGTTTATGTTTGAGGATCACACAATCATAAGAAAATATGGTTGTGAAGATGAACCCTATAAGCTATCAACCTTCTTGACTACTGGGTTTTTTGCATTAGATTACATAAGGCAAAGACTCTATTCTGATCACCTACACTTTTCGCAATCTAGGAAAACCATAAATTTCAAGTTGTTTGAGGAGGTTGGGCCCTTCTTGGTGAAATTCAGGACTACCTTGGAATTTGCAGAAAATATTCTTTAGTAGTTGCACTTAGAGAAAGGGGGGAAATGGGTTTATGAAACATTCAATGTGATCTCAGATAGAAGGCATAGTTACAAGCATCAACCAAATCCATTGCTAGAAAGTATTTCTAATTTTGACTCATGGGAGGAGGCTAATGAAATCTTAGAAAGACATGCCCAAGATAAAACAATTCCCCACCAGAAAGACTTAGCACAAGAAATATTGACCCCCCATAAATAAAATAAAACAAAAGTAACAAAATGATCTTTCTCAGAGATATTATTTGAAATGGATGTGGATGATCCATGGGGAGAATAGTTAAGTAAGAGGGATAAAGACGGTGATAAATCATAATTAGTAGAAATTACCAATGAAGGATTGAGTATACAAGGTCAAGGGATAGGGAAAGCTAGTTCAAAATCAAGAGAGACTATTGTTATAGTGGAATATCTCACTTCTGCATTGTTGACAACAATAGAATCATCATATATATCCACTACTGCAGGGCCACTTGATAAGTCACCTTCCATATTTTCTCAGTACATGGATATCAAATGGAAAAATCAGAATATTAGGAAGGAGATCTATCCTCAAGAATGGGGAGAAACTATGTCTCAACCCAAAGTAATTTCTGTTATGGATTATCAACAAGGGACTTTCAACTTGGACATACTTGAACCAAAAGGTCCTACAACTCATTCTCCTACTGATTACAAAGCCACACAAATGATGATGAAGCTTGGTGATGTTAACCTAGTGGAAATGATTGTGTTATGTAAGAAAACTAGTGATATGTTGTACACAGGAGTCCTCAAATCCACTGCCAATGTACAAAAAATGCAAAACATGGTGGTAAAAATTGACAAGTAGCTGAAGCAAGAGAAGTTGGATACAAAAGTCAAGCAAACTCAAATCACCAAATTGAAAAAAAAAAATGTTTCTTTGAGTGTGGATCCTAAACATCCTACTGTGGTAGGGGATTTGATAAAACAAAAAGACAATGAAATAAAGGTACTTGAGAAGAAATTGGATGTCCTAGACATACAACATGTGCAGACCCAAGAGTTGCAAGCAAGATTTGAAGAAAATGAGCAGTTGTATCAGAGATTGGTAGACGAAAATAAAACTATATAACACTTATAGGATGAAAATAAAGCCTTGAAAATTGAAGAAACTCAATGGTTACAGAAATCCAAGTCATTTACAACTCATGTTGCTTTAATAGATCTATATGAAGGTTTGTCTAAAGTTATGGAAGATTTGAGTGTGAAAGGGATGGAACTAGATACTTTGACAAATATGCTCAAACAAAACAATTCTAAGATAACATATCTGGAAGAACAAGTAAAGAGCAAATAAGTACTCTTGGCACAAATGAATGTTGCCAAAGAGGAAGCACAAAAGGAGTTATCTAATCTAAAAATAAAGGTGACAAGAAGACCAACTATGAAAGGATCCAAACATAGAATTTGGGATAATATAGCCACTACCATATTCAAGAATTGGTATTGATTTTCTCTAGTATAAGATGAAATTTAGCTAGTCACTGTTGCTTTTGCTGATATTAAAAGAATAGCTAATGAGCTAGAAAATAAGCTAGAAATGGCCAATGAAATAATAAAGTTATTACATTCATAACTAAGGAGGAGATGAAATAATTAAATTCCAGTGATAGGACAAGCATTGTCATGGACGCTAAAAGAGTCCTCACAAAGAAAATAATATTATAGAATGTTGAAAATAAATCCTACCAACTTGTGGGAGAAATTGATTCTTTCAAGAATATTTTTAATGATGCTATAAAGCATGGGCCACCATCTTTTTTGGATAGATGCAATGTACCCATCCACCACTAGGATAGCCACACTAATTCAAATCACACTTCAAGAACTAATTTCAAATTATGATAACAATTAACTAATAAAGAAGCATGAAAGAAACACAATAAAAGCACATGCAATTATCAAGATTCATGTTAATATTTAAAAGAATGCTTAAACATGCCATGCACAACAATAACCAACAATCAAGCACATTATAAATACATATCTCAGAGATAATAATTAATACACAACGGAAATAAATATAAAAGTAAACGAAACCATGACAGAGAGAACTTATCTTAAACAAAACCAATCACCAAATGGATGCAAACCAAAGAAGTTCCACCCAAACTTAGACACTATTATTCTAAGTCTCAACAGAATGTCACCCCTGAGCCAGGGCTATGAATCCATAATTATGGGTTCCAAAGAGACACTCACCTTCCCAAACCAGCCAACACTCAATATCTCACAGGTTTCTCAACACACAACAATCCAAAGTACACCAACTTTCTTCCCTCCATCTTGCACCACTCAAAGACAATGAACCCCATTCACTTCCACACAATCGCTCAGGTTTTTCACTTCTATTTGGGGCTCCAATACATCTGGTCAAAAATATCAATGCTGGGACTCTCAATATTTTCAATTGTGAGAAAGTTTTAACACATGTCAATGCATCTCAGTCATACATGCACCAATTCATGTCTGGAATACACCGGAAATTACTATAGACAACAAAAAAATGTCTTTTTCCCTCAACAATTCATCCCCATGTCCCAACCAAAAACAAGAATGAATGAATGAACCAAATGATAGAGTGAAAAAGTGAACCCCCAAACAACCCAAAGATGGGTTTATATATTTAGTTGGAAATCAAGAACCACATGGACTTTTCCCAAGAAGCTCATGTAACCACGTTTCTCAATTAAAATCAATATGGGTAAATAAAATATAATAAAATGATTAGACCCTTTATCCCCATATCTCGTGAAATCATATCCCCCTATAACTCTTGTCCGTGTCTGTCTTGCAACCAACAATGTAATTTATTATTTGCAATGCTCAAAGTATTACATTTCCTAGGTAGTCCAACATCTTTTAATTGTTCAAGCACTCTGACTTTCATCAAATAAACAAAATACATTATTAATTTGGGGACTCAAAACTGAGGTATTACATTCCTTCACTCTTTAGAATGCATGTTAGATGAGCTGAGCTAATTAGGCCTCCCACTTATTTTGGCACTGTCCTCGGTGCATATACAAAAAATAAATCAAAATTTCAAAATACTTCAAAAAATCATGAGTACTCTGCCCACATGGAATATTCATGCTCGCAAGTAGAATCTTCAAGACCGTACTAGGTCCTCTAAACTTTTACCAGTTCTATGACTTGATTCCAGATCATTTTGACTTTTCTTTCCAATATGTGCACTTGTTGGACCTGGAATTCTCCTTCTGGCTCCACCCGAATCAAAATCCAATCAATAACATGGTTAGGATCATGTACATGCTTTTTTAGCAAAGATACATGAAATACATTATGTACATTCATGGAAGTAGGAAATGCAAGCATGTATGCAACTGACCCTATTCTTTCCAATATCTCAAATGGACCACAAAATCTGGTTGCTAGCTTTGTACCTTTTCCAAACTTCAATAAGCTCTTCTTAGGATTTACTTTCAAAAGCACATTCTCTCCCACTTTAAATTCTCTAGATGTCTTGTTCTTATCTGCATAAATATTTGGTCTATCTTGTTCTTCCTTCAATTTTTTCTTAATTTTAACTATCTGGTCTTCCATATCCTTGAGAAATTTGGGCCCAAGAACTACTCTGTTGGTTGGGTTGTCCCAACTCACTGGAGTATTTCATCTTCTACCATACAAAGGTTTGAATGGGCTCATATTCAATGAAGCTTGATACCCATTATTATAGGAAAACTCAACCAAATGCAGGTAATCTTCCCACTTAGATGGTTTATCCATCACATACATTCTCAACATCTCTTCAATCACTTGGTTGACTCTCTTTGTCTACTCATATGAATATGGATGGTACACTATGATAAAGTTTATATTTGTACCAAATCCTTTAAATAATCCCCTCCATAAATTTGAAGTAAACTTAGTATCTTTGTCTGAGATGATTGCCTTAGGTATCCCATGCAACCTAACAATTTCCCTCATGTAAATTTCTGCAATATTAGCTACTGTATGAGTCAATTTTACAAGAACAAAACGAGCATCCTTTGTCAATTTATTTAGAACTATCATTATTGATTCATGTTGCCTTCTTGTCCTGGGTGATTTGGTAATAAATTCAATGGTTACTACTTCCCATTTCTTCTTTGGAAGGGGTAATGGTTGTAGCAAACCCGTTGGGTGTCTATGCTCAACTTTTAATTTCTGACATTCCATACATCTGACAATGTAATCAACAACACCCTTTTTCATCCCTAGCTAAAATAGTTTTCTTCTTATTGTTGCAATTGTTTTCTGGTAAACATGATGTACAACATATGGAACATTATGCATTTCTTTTAATACCAAATTCCTAAGTTCTTCGGAACTAGGAACATAAATTATATTCTTATGCATAAGTAATCCATCTTCCTTAATCTCATACTCCTTAATTTTTTGTTGTACGTTTTCCCATTGTAAACTTTCTTTTACCTATAGGTAATGCTAGTATGTAACAACAACATTTAAAATTATTGTCTTTAAATCTAATTGATCTATACTAATGGTTGTAACATGCATGAGATGTACTCTTTTGCTGAGTGCATCAACAAATTTATTTTATTTTCCTTGTATATGCTTGATGTCAAAGTGATAATCTAAAAATTCCAGCCATGTTGTCTACTTGTCATTCTGATCCAGGTGGATATTGGTGGCCACCCACCTATTCCAACTGGCTCCTCTTGACAATTTTTAGTTGAACACGTTCTTCTGTAATTCTTTGTAATTGTGGGTTATACACTTCCAGGAATGTCTGAAGCCCTACACATATTTCAGGTGGATATTGGTGGCCACCCACCTAATCCAACTGAATTATGTTGGAAGTTTTCATGTGAGTACATCTTTCTATACTTCCAGGGCCGTTTTGGGGCCCTAAACAATGTTTTTTTGGCTTGCCACAATCAAAATATAGACAAATGCATAGTTTGATATTATAATGTGTAGATCTAGAAAATACCTTTCCAACGGGCTATCACATGCCTAAAAGGGAGCTCGTATGAAAAACTTATGACCCCGGGAAGTTGAGGTACCAACTTACCCATCAGGGCCCACATAACTTTTGGTGTTTCATCTCCTAGGGTTAGGTTTTTGGATGTCTAGGGTTTTGACATACATGAGTAATGTTAAAAAGGCCTATAGAGCCTCTTTTTAATCATTTTTCTCGGACGGATGTGTGTAGCAGCCACATCTCTTCTCAAAGATAAGTACCACCATTCAAGCAAGTTGTTTCAATTCTGTAGTTTTACAGTTTCAGACTATTTTATTTATTCAATAGAAGTTATTGTTCATTGGATATCTATTGTTGTTCTCTGTATATTTGTGTTATGGTATTCAATATATTATTTATTTCATTTTGCTCATAAATACAGATCACTGGTATCAGAGTGGTCTGCTCTTCATTTGTTTTTTCTTTGTGCATGTCCCCAACAAAATCTGGGTACAAGAAGTTGGGACTTGAACCAGTCAAGCCTTTGCAAGATTGATCGCGTCGAACCCGACCACAACTCATGGGGGACGATAAGAAATATGATGGAGCAGGAGATATTTTTAAAATGTTGCTCGAGGAAGCCCTTGCACGACAAAGGAATGAGATGATGGACAACTTTTCATAGATCCTTCGGTGGCTGCCCACAGGAGACGCATCTTCATCAAGCGGCTACACAATCCCCTTCAAGGTATAAGTAAATTTTGATATTCCATTATTTGAAGGACTGATAGATGCAGATGTAGTAGATAAATGGTTGAATATGCTCAAAGGGTATTTTTCAGTCCACAATTTTTCTGATAGGGAAAAGATTACTTTTGCACTCCTCAAGGTCATCCCCCATGTTAAGGACAGGTGGGATACGTACTCTGAGCAAAGGGCCACAGAGGAATCTACAATATTTGTGGTCACCCCAACCTGGGATTCCTTCAGGGATGCCATTAAAGAAAAATACTACCTTGTTGGAATCTACGAGGACCAGTACACAAGATGGACCATGCTGTGTCAGGAAGGGGACCAGACAATACTAGATTTCACCAATATTTTCCATACTATGTGCACCAAATTGTGTATCAAAGACTCTGAATGACATCTAGTTCTCAAATACCGAGGTTGTCTGCACAGATACATCCAAACATAAATGGAGTTTCTGGACATCACATCATTAGGTGCGACTTATATATATGATGTCAAGATCAAGAACAAATTTAAGCAGAAGAGACGAGAGTTTGGATCTGCGAATTCCTCACAGCCAAAGCAGGGAAAAGGAGGCCCCAACCCACCAAACAAGGGACAGAGAAAAGATTGTCACTCTCAGGAAAATTAGTCCAAGCCGCGACCTAATAAGGGTAATGATAAGTTGAAGAAGGACATGAGAAAGTGGTGTGAATACCATAAAATCCCTTGGCACAAATTCTAAGAATGTCGCTCCAAGCAGTCACTAGTGGCCGAGCTAAAAGATTCTGATTTAGGGGAAGACTATGACTCTGAATGAAATCTAGAAAATGGGAAGCAGATCATCGATGTTGAACCCAGTGCCACTGTTGCTACCACCAAAGTCCATCCAAGCGAACCAAAAGAACAAGAGGAAGGGGAATGTGATAGTCTTAAGAACCTGATTTCAGCAAAGGTCATCAAGCAACTGGACCTGCCGATAATACTGCACCCACAACCCTACACCATCGACTGGCTTTGCCAAGGAAGAGATCTTTGCGTTAGCCAACAGTTTCATCTTCCCTACAACATCAATCCATTCAAAGACGAGGTATTGTGTGATATTGCTCTCCTTGAAGTTTGTGATGTTATTTTAGGCCAACCAAATTTGTGGAAGCGACATGTTGTGTATGATTCTAGACCCCACAATGTTATTATTACTTTGGTTAGACAATTGTACAAGATACCAGAGGTAGCGTCGATTACCTCTATTTCTTTAATCTCTTCTAGGAAATGCAGTAACTTCATTTCATAGACTATGAAGTCCGTCTTCTTTATGATCCGTGCTCGTAGTAAGCAGAAGGTCGCTGCCACATCTGTGACCCATACACAAAACCTCTCTTTGTAGCATAAGAAAGTGGATGGGATCATGGAAGAGTACAAATACATCTTCTCCTCACCCACCAGGGTACCAACGCACTGCCAAGTCAAGCATCCAATTGATCTACCCTCGGTCCATCGCTGCCTAATGGACCAGTCTACCATCGCTCACTGATGGAAAATGAGAAAATCAAGCGCCAGATCCAAGAGATGCTTCAAAAGGGGCACATGCGACCCAAATCCCCCCCTTTCGTAAGTTGGATTGTGCTGGTGCAGAAGAAAGACGGGACCTGGCGGGTCTACATTGATTATAGAGAATTAAACAAATCACAGCTAGGAACCGAAACCCAATTCTATGAATTGATAACCTTCTTGACCAACTCAAGGGGGAAACATTCTTCAACAAGATTAACCTAAATTCTGACTACCATCAAGTTCCCATCTAACCAACTAATGTATATAATACAACTTTCAAATCCAAAGAAGGTCTCTTCGAATGGTTGGTCATACCCTTTGGCTTAACAAATGCACTAGTAAATTTCATGAGATTGATGGATGATGTATTGAGACCCTTCACCAACTCTTTTGTGGTGGTATATCTAGATGACATCCTCATCTTCAACATAACTTGGGAGGAGCACATGCAGCATATTCAACATGTTTTGGGCACTCTGCGACAACACAAGCTATATGCCAACTTGGAAAAATGCCCCTTTGGCATGAACATAGTCTAATACTTGGGCTTAATTGTTGATGAGCATGGGGTACATGTGGATCCAGCTAAGATCCAAGTCATTCGTGATTGGTCAACTCCAACCACACTAACCAAGCTTCAAATCTTCTTGGGACCTGCCAACTTCTACTGAAGGTTTGTGTTGGGATTCTCCCATATTACATGGGCCCTCAGCCAAGTAACCAAGGGCATTGGCAAGGAAAAATTTGCATGGGGTCAGGCACAATAACAAGCATTTTATGATCTAAACCATTGCTTGTACTCAGCTCTAGTACTCTCCTTACCTGATATGAAACAACCATTCAAGAATGAGACCGACGCCTTCGACTATGTTGTAGGCACAATTCTCACTCAACACGGTCATCCAGTAGCATACCATAGTGAGATACTCTCAAATACTGTCCATAAATACCCCACCTATGACAAAGAAATGCATTCCATTGTGCAAGCCTATCGTCAATGCAAACATTACATTCTAGGAAAGGAGACAATCATCCACACTTATCACAAGCCTCTACAATTCATACAGACACAAGGGAATTTGTAGAATGACTGCCATCAAAAGTGGTCAACATACCTACAACAGTTCCATATCAACATCAACTATAAAATAGGGAGCACAAATCGTGTCACTGACTGCCTCATTCGCCCTCCCTTTGCTACACTCACCATAGTGCTCCATTCTTGTGTGCATGAGGCATTTGAGTGGCCCTAGCTTTATCAGCGTGACCCTGACTTCGCCACCACCTATTAGTTCTTGGGTATAGGAGAGAATGTCACCGATTTTCACATCCAGGATGGATTGTTATGCCATCTGGGCCACCTCTATGTTCCCACAAGTGAGCGTGCAAATATGATTTGGGAGGCTCACTACAGTCGGATGGCAGGACATTTTGGTGTGGAGAAAACTGTGGCTGTTATACAAAAACATTTTTATTGGCCAAAACTTTGACAAGATGTCAGAAAGTATATCGGATATTTCACTGCCTGTGCCATTTCCAAGCCAACCATTAAGAAACAAGGCTTATACACCCCTCTTCCTACTTCCAAGAGGCCTTTGGAATCCATCTCGATGGATTACATGTCTGGCCTTCCATCCACCAAGCACGACAATGATTGTGTATTTGTGGTGATTGATCAGTTTTCGAAGATGGCCATTATCACAGCCTACAAGACGAGCATCACAACAACAAATACTGCCAATATATTCTTCGAACGAGTGTGGGTCCATTTTTTTATACCACATACCATCACTTCAGATCGAGATAACAGGTTCCTCAACACATTTTGGTCGAGTCTCTGGTCACTGTTGGACACCAAGCTCACTAAATACACCACTTTCCACCCCCAAACCGACAGCCAGACAGAGGTCGTCAATCGGACTATTGTGCACATACCACACATGCACAACTCTAAGCATCCACGTACATGGGATGAGAGTCTTCCCTATGTTCAACACAACTACAACAAGGCTCTCCATAGCTCCACCGACCATAGCCCACTTCAGGTGGGGTTGGAATTCCAACCCTTGGGTCCCATTGATGTTGCACTACCTCTTGCAACCACATAGGAAAAGTCTTCCCATGTTTAGTCTGAGGCTGACAAAGCCACAATATTCATTGAGCGGATTCAACACATCCGCTAATAGGTCCATGAGATTTTTCAGAAAGCCAATACTAAGTACAAGAAACGCCATGATCAACACCGAGTACCGCACCAGTTTCAGGTGGGAGACAAGGTCTGGTTACATTTGTAGAAAGAGAGCCTTACAGGGCCCCATCGGAAGCTCTGACCACTTCTCTATGGGACTTACACTATCACCAAGGTTGTGGGTAGCAATGATTTTGATCTCAACACTCCACCCTTCCTTGGCTTGCACCCAGTGTTCAATGTGGACCTCCTTCGGCCATATTTTCCACCATTATTGGACACCTCAGAGATCGCAGAACAATTGACACCAATAGAGATCAACCCCGACTGCATGGAATAGGCATCCACTGATCAAATAGTGAACACACAGGTCAAGGGAACTCGCCAATAGAGGATCCAACTTTATCGTGTTGTCAAGGCATGACGACTCCTATACCAAGGCAAGTGGATCACTCAGGGCCAAATTCAGAAGAAGTTTCCTCACCTAATGGGGGCACTCAAATCAATGGATACCATTTCTTCCTAAGGGGGAGGGCGATCTAGGTCGATATTGGTGGCCACCCACCTATTCCAACTGGCTCCTCTTGATAGTTTTTAGTTCAACACGTTCTTCTGTAAGACTTTGTAATTGTGGGTTCTACACTTCCGGGGTTGTCTGAAGCCCTACACATATTTCATGTGGATATTGGTGGCTGCCCACCTAATCCAACCGACTTATTTTGGAAATTTTCATGTCAGTACATCTTTTTGTACTTCTAGGACCGTTTTGGGGCCCTAAACAATGTTTTTTTAGCTTGCTCTAATAATGGACATTGAAAAAAACCGATCTCCCTCCAAGGGTTCTTATGGTTGGAATTTTAACCAGAAAGTTGGATATATGATATCTTAGTAGATGGTATGATCATAACTCTATGAAAACATGTTTAATCTATACGTTGGAGAACTAGACAGAGATTCCCTGATGACTTGTCCTTGAGAATATTCATATTTGATTGAGTGACATATTTTATTATCAAGTAGTTCTAGCACTATCTAATAACAAGACTATAGTAGACCTAATTTCTCTAATGACGGTCTCATGTGTTTTTGACCACCGATCTATTAACTTATGCTATTGGTTTGTTAAGTGGGGAACATATGTTGTAAATCATGACATTGGAAAACATTTATGTGTAGAAGTTTTTCTATGGTGTTGATTTATGACTAAGGTGGAGGAGGTGTCTAGGTAATTTTGTTTCTAGAACTGGAGATCTATTGTCTATTGTATCACAAGAAGCACTTTTCTATTGAGAATGCATGGAACACACAAGATCGAACTGGGCATATTTTCATAGTAATCCTTGTATTTGTTTTATTTCACAAGGAAGCTAAGGGTCTATTACCATTTCCCTACAATATTATGAAGAGGGATTGTTTGAACTATGTGTATTCAAGGATATGCAAGGTAAATAATGAGTTCATCAAGGAAATCAATGAAATGTTATCTACTTGATGTTGCTTCGAAGATGTTGCTTCTTGAAGAGGGGGAATAAAGGTAACAAAATGAACTGATCAAGTGAGAGAAACCCTAACCCTAACCCTTGGTTGGACAATTTCATGAGGAAGTTCATACCTATAGGCATAATCATAATGTTCACATATCTTATTAATGCATATTGAATAATGATATAACTCCTTAATTGTTGAGCCCTGTGAGAATTTTAAATCTAATGATAAACTTATAGTGAATATACTATGAATGCTTAACTTGATCTAAGCACACAAGGACAAATATGTCTTAATTGTGGGTAATAGAATTGGATCGATCCTTGATATTGATTAATTTCTCTTAAGATCATAATATTTACTTGGAATATTTCAAATCTAATGGATTAATCTAGTCCTTATTTCTCAAATTGCATTTTATTGGCACTAAAATTGACTTTTAGATTGAGATTTGATCTGAGCTGTGAAAGGATTTTCCTGTGTAATCTTTTACAATAGTAGTAAAAACTATATCTCAATGTATGATACCTCAATGATAGATTACTAATTTTGATATCTCATTTTGATTACAATGATATTTATTTATTGCAAATGATGGATGCTATGCTTGGATCTACTAGTCATTAATTCATTTACAACTTGACATGTGTGTCATTCCCTCATTAGAAATTCATGGCACATGGTTCATTAAGAAAGACTCATTTAATTTCAAAGACTATATTGTTTAGGTTTAATAATAGGTTATTGATCTCCTTCTCACACACAACTTACCTTTAGTGGAAGAGTTTGTATTATTGAGTAAAATCATGAGAGGGGGTAAGGATTACAATGACTTGGCTTGAGAGTGATCAATTCTTGTGATCAACAAATGAATTAAGGAGTTGAAGTCTTAGAGATTGATATGCAAACACCTAGCTTCAAGAGTAAGAAACTTGTATGCCATTCCTAGAGAATGTGACTCTAGATGATGGGGTCTTAACTGATGGTTACCAATATATTTAGTAGGTGGAAAACTTTATCACACTAATAACAAGGAAATGATTATCCCTTGTAGAGTTATCTTACACTAACAAACTTAACCAAGTGTTGATTTTTTGTATCTTCGGGTAGGTATTCTCACGTGGACCTAGGTGTTGGGCATGGAAAAATTGTCGTGGGCACCACATTACACTCTTCATTTTGTAAAACCCACCTTTGGAATGAAGTTGGGGCTTCGTGGGTTTGGTGATAGGATTTGTGGGTTTGTGTTGGGGCTTCACACCCACAAGAAAGTCTAATTTTATGTTGACTTGTGGAGGGGATTCTACGATGAAGCCTAAGGCTTGTATATAAAGGAGAGAGGTCATTGTGACATTTCATTATGTATTGTGGTGTGACATGATGGAGTTGGCATAAGTGAGTCCACACTTGTTCCAAGGAGCTTGGTGATTTCAGCAAGGGAATTTATGAAACTATGGAAAATCTATCCTAGGGTTATGGATCTTATCTTTTCTATTCTTGCTCAGGAAATCACGTGTTAAGGTGAGGAAGGTTGCACATGTGGTGGAAAGTTACAAAAGGGAAGAAGTTGTACAAGTGGGTGAATTGTATGGAAGTGTCTGTACAAGTTTTCGTACATGTATGTGGGTTGCAATGAGAACAATCACGTATGTACACAGGTTGTTGTGGGAACAATCACATACATATGTGAGTTCCAGTAGGGACAGTCATGTACATCCGTACAAGGTTTTTGGACAGGATAAAGTTCATACAAGCTGATGTTAGTAGTCGTACAGATGACATCAACATGTCGTACATGTGGTCTGCAACATATTTGTAAGTTGGGATTTGTCCTAGGTATTTTGCTAATATTTTGTGGTTTTGGAAGCACAAGGTTGTCCTTAGATTTAGTAAATTTATATTGGCTGGGAGGGCTGGTTTTTCCCTCAAAATTTATGAAATTGACAAAAGTTACAGAACATAAAATTTATGTCTCATATGTGTTGATGATTCATCTATAATATTGTTGTTTCCATTGTTATATTTTTCAGTCAATAATTTTAGTGTAAACTTTTTCAGTGGTAACAACTAGGGTTTATTGTTAGCTCACTAGGAAGAAATTTTAAGATCTGAAATTAGTCACATAGAGTTGCATGTGAAAATTGACATGGTATCAGAGTTGAGGCTTTGAAGAGAAAGGGATCATCTTTGAGACACATAGCTTCTACAGTTGGTTGCATATTTCTTGTTTATGTTTAGACAGGTCACCGATGACAGCTCTGAGAGGGAGTTGTAGCAATGTTAAGGAGTTAGCTATGATAGGGAGCTACAATGACTGTTGCACGTGGTATCGGGTTATATGGTATCTGTTTTGAGGCATGGATAATACCATTCATATTAGGAGTTGTGGACTATTGAAACTTGGTGGTGTGGTAGTTTGAGAGTTTTGGTGGATTGATGGAGAGATTGGTTCACAACAGTATGTTTTGTGGCAAGTTTCCAACTCCCAGGATGGAATTCTAGTGGATTTTCATAGTGATTTGTGATGGGTGTAGCTCGGGTGCTTTGGAACAAATGAGATGGCTTTGTGTGTATGTCGATTGATGAGATAGAGTCTTCATCGGTCCAAAGGGTTGCACACTTGACAATGTGTCGAGGTGGGACAATGTATGAGGAATTTTACCCATGAGGATGAGGACACTTGCAGAGATGGGTTGGGGTGGTCAAGAGTGGAATAGATTGATTTTCCATTAGCGGCTTGGGACTCTAAAAAGAGAGGACACAGGTTTAGTTGTAACATGTGTAGACACAGAGAGTTTTGTGACTTGGATGATGGACTTGGGCAGAAGTTCATTGGATGGTCATGATTTGGGTAAGTGGGATGCTTTCCTTGGAGGATTGCATGGTTCTTATACAGTGGGAACCACCAACACATGACAGGGGCATAGGATTTGTTTGATATCTTCATAGGGTCTGACTTAGATATGCACGAGGAGCTTGGTATGTGGACCAAGTATGCAGTATAGGGATCTAGTACAATGTCATTCTGGATGGAGTCAAGAGATGTGTTACGAGGGGAATTTTTTTTATGGGTGCCAAGGGTGTGTTCTCATACTCAACTATTAAGGAGAAGGCATATTTAGTGTTGTTCTAGGATGGTCAGGTATTATTTGTCCCCAAATGATCTAGCTTCATAACAATGGTGGTTCATGGAGTTAGGGAGGGAAACCTATATAGGTTGAGGGGCCATCCTATGAGAGATGTGACCAATAGTAGTAGAGAGTCAGATGAGGAGAAGGTAGCTCCATCAGTGGTGAGGAAAGTAGCCCCACCAACAACATAGGTTCATAAGAAGCAGGTAGCTCCACCAATGGTACATGCTCAGAGGGAGCCAGAGTTCAGAGGGGGTCCTCCATAAGGATCTAGCAATGAGGAGAAAAATCCCAATACTGTTTAGATAAATTTGGACTTCATAGGAAGTCAATAGGATCACAGAAATTCTATCTTCAGGTACAGATGGAAGAGAGGAGTCTTCCAAGCAAGTGGCATGGGTTGAGGAGGCTAGAAAGGAGGCTTCTAAGAGAAGTATATCCTCCATGAAGGACCCATTTGTTGGAGTCATATTTTACTCAGTGACAGAGGGAGAATACAATTAGGAGAATTGGAAAGAAACTGTGGTAGAGGATCTAGTGTGGGAGACAAAGATACTTCCAGGTGATAGTGGAGTGTGGTGAGAATACCTCCTTTGCTAAGAGGGAGTGTTGATGTTTTTTAGCTTCAGGAAGGTATTCTCACATGGACCTAAGTGTTGGGCATGTGGAAATCATTGTGGGAACCACATTACACTTTTCATTTGGTGAAAAATTCCTTTCGAATGAAGTTGGGGCTTCATGGGTTTGGTGATGGGATTTATGGGTTTGTGTTGGAGCTTCACACCCACAAGAAAGTATAATTTGATGTTGAGTTGTGGAGGGGATTCTATGATAACCCTTAAGGCTTGTATACAAATGAGAGAGGTCATTTTGACATTTCATTATGTTTTTTGGTGTGATATGATGGAGTTGGCATAAGTGAGTCTGCACTTGTGCCACGGAGCTTGGTGATTTCAGCAAGGGAATTTCTGCAACTATGGAAAATCTGGCCTAGGGTTATGGATCTTCTATTTTAGGTTCTTGGCAGGTAAATCACATGTTAAGGTGAGGAAGGCCACACGTGTGGAGGACAGTCGTAGAAGGGAACAAGTTGTATGAGTGGCATGAATCGTACATAAGTGTTTGTATAAGTTTTCGTACATGTACATGGGTTGCAGTGGGAACAATTGTGTATGTATGTGGGTTGAAGTGGGAATAGTCACGTAAATATGTTACTTCTAGAAGGAACAGTCACATACATATGTACGAGGTTTATTCACAGGAGAAGGTCTGTACAGTTTGACGTCAACAATCCGTAAGGGTGGTCTACAACAAATTTCTAAGTTGGGATTTGTCCCAGGTATTTTGTTGATATTTTGTGGTTTTGGAAGGACAAGGTTTTCCTCAGATTTAGTGAATTTGGATTGGTTGGGAGGGATGGTTTTTCCCTCATAAATTCTGAAATTGACAAAATTTTAAGAATGTAAACTTTGTGTCTCACATGTTTTGATGATTCATCTCTAATCTTATTGTTTCTGCTGCTATATTTTTCAGTCAATAATTTCATTGTAAAATTGTTCAATGATAACAACTAGGGTTTATTGTTAGCTCACTAGGAAGCAATTTTCATATATGAAATTAGTCACATAGAGTTTCATGTGAAAATTGACATTAAGATCACAATATTGATTTGGCATAGTTCAAATTTAATGGATTAATCTAGTCCTTACTGCTCAAATTGCATTTTATTGGCATTAAAATTGACTTTTACGCTCAGATATGATCTAATTTGTGAAAGGAGTGTCCTTTGTAATATTTTACAATAGTAGTAAACATTATATCTCAATGTATGATCCCTCAACAATAGATTATTAATTTTTTATATCTCATTTGGAGTACAATGATATTTATTATTTCAAATGATGGATGCTATGCTTGGATATATTGGTCAAAATTTCATTTACAATTAGACATGTCTATCACTCCCTCATTAGAAATTCATGGCACATGGTTCATTGATAAAGAATCATTTTGTTTCAAAGAATATCTTGTTTAGGTTTAATAATAGGTAAGTGATCTCCTACTTACACACAAATTACCTCTAGTGCAAGAGTTTGTAGTATTGAGTAAAACCATGAGAGGGGGTGAGAATTACAATGACTTGGATTGAGAGTGATCAATACTTGTGATCAATAAATGAATTAAGGAGTTGAAGTCTTAGACATTGATATGCAAGGGCCTATCTTCAAGAGTAAGAAACGTGTATGCCATGCCTAGATAATGTGACTCTAGATGATGGGGGCTTAACTAATGGTTACCAATATATTTAGTAGGTGGAAAACTTTAGCACATTGATAATAAGCAAATGATTATCCCTTGTAGATTTATCTTAGACCAAAAAACTTAACCAAGTTGATCCATGGGCTATATGGATGTTCTTTTTGTGCTTTAGAGATAAAAGATGGCATTCAATATGTAATTATACATGCAAGTAAATTTGATTTTACTAACGACTCATGATATCTATTTACTCTGCATGTGATATGTGTTGAAATGATTATTATTTTCATGATGTGATGCAATGATGTTATGAGAAAATGTGGCTCCATATAAAATGTTGATGAAATATATTCTAATGTGATGACTTGATGTAATTATTTGTGATAAGATGTTTTATGATGGCATGCAGGAGCATGTGGTGATGATAGTGATAGTGTATTCTCATGATGACATACAAGATTTAGCATGTCGATTATTCCTTTGAGATGTTGATCTTATTACTAATTCATTGATTGCATGTTATGAGGCTTATTGATGATCTCCTGAGAGCCCATAACCATGAAGGAGAATATTACAAGTAACGAGTTATGGGATGGGGAAAAATTAATCTGCTACTTGTGCTAGTAAATATTATTCCTTGTATTGGAGTTGTGATGTCGAAGTCCCAAAGAATGACTAGAGTGTTGCTCGTCGGTGGTGTTGTGGGATTGGACTTCGATGCATGGGGTTATACTTGGAAGTTGTGGATGGATTTTAGGTCAACCTTTTTAGATTCCTGATGTACATGAGTATTTATCTAGATTCCTTCTTGGGAAGATGAGGTCTCGAGACTTGGGAATCTAGATTAACCGATAGGATTTAATCCTAGATCTGAAAGTTGGGAGGTCAACTAGAGAGTACTCGTGCTTCCTAGGTGTTGTGATGTGGACTTTCGATGCCTACTATAGTCACTTAGGTGGATTTGTACTAGTCCAACAAAGGGTGTTATGGAAGATACAAGAGCTAACAGAGGGTGTTGTGGAGGATATGGTGAGATAATTAAAAACCTATTAGTAACATAATCAAAACTAACTTCGGGATGAAGTTCATTGAAGGAGGAGGGTATTCCATGCCCCATATTATTATTAAAAATATAAACGAATGATAAAAATAACAAGAATATAATAGTTCTCCTAAAGTGGTCATAATAAGTACTTATATGAATAAATAATAATAAATAACTATATAATAGTTATCCTAAAGAGGGTCATAATAAGTACTTATTATGGATATTTTTGGTAATTAAATAAAATGGTAAAATAATTAACAAAAAATTATGAAGAAACCCTAAAATATAATAAAGAATTCAAGTGGATCCTAGGGATCGATTTCTTGGACTCTATATAAGGAGGGGAAAGAAGGAGAAAAATACATTTCTCTTTGTTTTTTCTATAGAGATGACACAGCTAAGGAACCACTGGAAAAGTAGTATATTGAGGGCTTGGGGGTGGCCTACTACTGAAGATTTAAGTATCAAGGTCTATGGTTAGGTGGAGAGTCACCCCCCACTCTTTGTTGCAGTTGTCAGATCAAGGTATGGATACATTTATGAGATCACCGAATTGAAGGTACATGGTTTTCAAGTAAGTTAATTACCTAGTTTTGCAAGCAAGCTATGCAATATTGAATCAAGTATCTCCATTTTATCAAATATAGTTTGTTGATTGTGGTGTTTACCTACTTATTAGATATCCAATATTTAGGGTTATGACATCAGTTCCTGGAAGAAATCATACATTTTCAATTATCTAATTTCCATAGTGCTAAGACATTCAAGTATTAAACTTATTTGGTCTATCTCATCTTAGTCAATAATGTGTCATATTTTGAGAACTTGGGAATCCAACCGATGAGTGACTTAGGGACACATAGATCAATAATTGATTGGACTGTATAAACAAGGAGGTAGTATCAAAATAAAGGGTTTATCAGCTTTGTAAATAAGTTTATGAGCTCATTTTATTCCTTGTTGCATAATACTCCACCTCCCATTATGTTCCCTAAATTAAAGAATATGCTACAACTGAGCAAAGAGACCATAGTGGGAAGTTGGTTTATGTTTGAGGATCACACAATCATAATAATATATGGTTGTGAAGATGAACCCTATAAGCTACCAACCTTCTTAACTACTGGGCCTTTTACATTAGATTACATAAGGAAAATACTCCATTTTGATCACCTACACTTTTCGCAATATAGGAAAACCATAACTTTCGAGTTGTCTAAGGAGGTTGGCCCCTTATTGGTGAAATTCATGACTGCCTCAGAATTTACAGAAGAGATGCTTTAGTAGTTGCACTTAGAGAAAGGGGGGAAATGGGTTTATGAACCATTCAATGTGATATTATATAGAAGGAATAGTTACAATTATCAACCAAATCCATTGCTAGAAAGTATTTCTAATCTTGACTCATGGGAGGAGGCTAATGAAATATTGGAAAGACATACCCAAGATAAAATACTTCCCCACCAAAAAGACTTAGCACAAGAAATATTGACCCCCCAGAAATCAAAAGCACAATTAACAAAATGATCTTTCTGAGAGATATTATCTGAAATGGATGTGAATGATCCATGAGGAGAATAGTTAAGTAAGAGGGATAAAGCTGGTGATAAATCATAATTAGTAGACATTACCAATGAAGGATTGAGTATACAAGGTCAAGGTATAGGGGAAGCTAGTTCAACATCAAGAGAGCCCATTTTTATATTGTAATATCTCATTTCTGCATTGTTGACATCAATAGAATCATCATATACATCCACTACTATAGGGTCACTTGATAAGTCACCTTCCCTATTTTCTCAGTACATGGATATCAAAAGAACAAATCAAGATATTAGGAAGAAGATATGTCCTCAAGAATGGGGAAAAAATATGGCTCAACCCAAAGTAATTTATGTTGTGGATTATCAACGAGGGACCTTCAACTTGGACGTAATTGAGCCAAAAGGTCCTAGAACTCATTCTCCTATTGATTATAAAGCCACAAAAATGATGATGAAGCTTGGTGATGTTCACCTAATGGAAATGATTGTGTTACGTAAGAAAATTAGTGATATGTTGTACATAGGAGTACCCAAATCCACTGCCAATGTACAGAAAATGAAAAACATGGTGGTAAAAACTGCCAAGTAGCTGAAGCAAGAGAAGTTGGATACAAAAGTAAAGAAAAATCAAATCACTGAATTGGAAAGAAAAATTGTTTCTTTGAGTGTGGATCCTAAAAATCCTACTGTGGTAGGGGATTTGATAAAACAAAAAGACAATGAAATAAAGGTACTTGAGAATAAATTGGATGTCCTAGACATATAACATGTGCAGACCCAAGAGTTGCAAGCAATCTTTGAAGAAAAAGGAGCAGTTGTATCAGAGATTGGTAGAGAGAAATAAAACTATATAACGCCTACAGGATGAAAATCAAGCCTTGAAACTTGAAGAAACTCAATGGTTATAGACATCCAAGTCAGTTACAACTCATGTTGCTTCACTAGATATAGATAAAGGTTTGTCTAAAGTCATGGAAGATTTGAGTGTGAAAGGGATGGAACTAGATACTTTGACAAATACGCTCAAACAAAACAATTCTAAGATAAAATATCTGGAAGAACAATTAAAGAGAAAATAAGTACTCTTGGAACATATGAATCTTTCCAAAGAGGAAGCACAAAAGGAGTTAGCTCATATAAAAATAAAGGTGACAAGAAGACCAACTATGAAAGGAGCCAAACATAGAATTTGGGATAATATAGCCACTTCCATATTCAAGAATTGGTATTGCTTTTCTCTTGTATAAGATGAACTTTAGCTAGTCGCTGATGCTTTTGCTGATATTAAAATAATAGCTAATGAGCTAGAAAATAAGCCAGAAATGGCCAATGACATAGTAAAGTTATTAAATTTCATAACTAAGGAGGAGATGAAAGAATTAAATGTCAGTGGTAGGACAAACATTGTCATGGATGCTAAAAGAGTCCTCACAAAGAAAATAATATTATAGAATGTTGAAAATAAAGCCTACCAACTTGTGGGAGAAATTGATTCTTTCAAGAATATGTTTAATGATGCTATAAAGCATGGGCCAC
>SNQJ01S0000752.1:214588-245429 GCA_010110895.2 Picea sitchensis | reverse complement strand
AACTTGTATGCCATTCCTAGAGAATGTGACTCTAGATGATGGGGGCTTAACTGATGGTTACCAATATATTTAGTAGGTGGAAAACTTTAGCACACCGATAACAAGGAAATGATTATCCCTTGTAGAGTTAGCTTATACTAAAAAACTTAAACAAGTGTTGATGTTTTGTAGCTTCAAGCAGGTACTCTCACATGGACCTAGGTGTTGGGCATGCATAAATTGTCGTGGGCACCACATTACACTCTTTGTTTTGTAAAAACCGCCTTTGGAATGAAGTTGGGGCTTTGTGGGTTTGCTGATGGGATTTGTGGGTTTGTGTTGGGCTTCACACCCACAAGAAAGTCTAAATTTATGTTGGCTTGTGGAGGGGATTTTATGATGGACCCTAAGGCTTGTATATAAAGGAGAGAGGTCATTGTGAGATTTCATTTTGTATTGTGGCGTGACATGATGGAGTTGGCATAAGTGAGTCTACACTTGTGCCAAGGAGCTTGGTGATTTCAGCAAGGGAATTTATGCAAGTATGTCAAATCTAGCCTAGGGTTATGGATCTTCTATTTCTAGTTCTTGCCAAGGAAATAACGCGTTAAAGTGAGGAAGGTCATACATGTTGAGGACTATCGCAGAAGGGAAGAATTTGTATGAGTGGGTGAATCATATGGAAGTGTCCATACAGGTTTTCGTACATGTACATGGGTTGTAATGAGAAAAGTCACGTATGTATGCGAGTTGTTGTGGGAAGAATCGCCTACGTACGCGAGTTCCAGTAGGGACAGTCGTGTACATCCATACAGGGTTTCTGGGTAGGACAAAGTTCATCCATGTTAGACTAACAAACTTAACCAAGTTGATCCATGGGCTAGATGGATGTTTTTTTGTTCTTTAGAGATAAAATATGGTATTCACTATGTAATTATACAAGCGAGTAAATTTGATTTTACTAATGAATCATGATATCTATTTACCCTGTATGTGATATGTGTTGAAATGATTATTATTTTCATGATGTGATGCTATGATGTTATGAGAACAAGTGGTTCCATATAAAATGTTGATGCAATATATTCTAATGTGATGACCCAATGTAATTGCATGTAATTATTTATGATAAGATGTTTTATGATGGCATGTGGTGATGATAGTGACATTGTATTCTCATGATGACATGCTAGAGTTAGCATGTTGATTATTTCTTTGATATGTTGATGTTATTACTAATGCATTAATTGCATGTTATGAAGCTTATTGATGATCTCCTTGGAGCCCATAACCATGAAGGAGAATATTACAAGTAACGCATTATGGGATGGGGACAAATCAATCTACTACTTGTGCCAGTAAATATTATTCCTTGTATTGGAGTTGTGATGTCGGAGTCCCGAAGAATAACTAGAGTGTTTCTCGTCGATGGTGTTGTGGGATTGGACTTACTCGTCGATGGTGTTGTGGGATTGGACTTCGATGCATGGGGTTGTACTTGGAAGTTGTGGAGGGGGTTTAGGTCAACCTTTTGAGATTCCTGGTGTACATGAGTACTGATCTAGATTCCTTCTTGGGAAGATGAGGTCGAGGTCTCGAGACTTGGGACTCTGAATAGATCGACAACCTTTAATCCTGGTTCTAAAAGTTGGGAAGGTCAACTAGAGAGTACTCATGCTTCCTAGATGTTGTGATGTGGACTTTCGATGCCTACTATAGTCACTTGGGTGGATTTATACTAGTCCAACAAAGGGTGTTATGGAAGGTACACGAGCTAACATAGGGTGTTGTGGAGGATATGGTGAGCTAATTAAAAACCTATTAGTAACATAATCAAAACTAACTTTGGGATGAAGTTCCTTTAAGGAGGGGTGTATTTCATGCTCCATATTATTATTAAAAATATAAATGAATGATAATAATAAGAGGAATATAATAATTCTCCTAAAGTGGTCATAATAAGTACTTATATGAATAAATAATAATAAACAACTATATAATAGTTATCCTAAAGCGGGTCATAATAAGTATTTATTATGGATATTTGGGTAATTAAATAAAATGGTAAAAAAAGTAACGACAATCATGGAGAAACCCTAAAATATAATAAAGAATTCAAGTGGATCCTAGGGATCGATTTCTTGGACTCTATATAAGGAGGGGAAAGAAGGAGAAAAATACATCTCTCTTTGGTTTTTCTATAGAAAGGACAAGGCTAAGGAACCACTGGAAAAGTAGTATATTGAGGGCTTAGGGGTGACCTACTACTGAAGATTTAAGTATCAAGGTCTATGGTTGGGTGGAGAGTCACCCCCCACTATTTGTTGTGGTTTTCAGATCAAGGTATGGCTACATTTTTTAGATCACCGAATTGCAAGTACATGGTTTTCAGGTAAGTTAATTACCTAGTATTTCTAACAAGCTATGAAATATTGAATAAAGTATCTCTATTTTATCAAATCTATTTGGTTGATTGTGGTGTTTACCTACTTATTAGATCTACAATATTTAGGGTTATGACATCAGTTACTGGAAGAAATCATACATTTTCAATTATCTAATTGCCATAGTGCTAAGACATTCAATTATCAAACTTATTTGGTCTATCTCATCTTATTCAATAATGTGTCACATTTTGAGAACTTGGGAATCCAACCAATGAGTGATTCAGGGACACATAGATCAATAATTGATTGGACTGTAAAAATAAGGAGGTAGTATTAAAAAAATTGTTTATTGGCTTTGTAAATAATTTTATGAGCTCATTTTATTCCTTGTTGCATAGTACTCCACCTCCTAGAATGTTCCCTAAATTAAAGAAGATGATACAACTGATAAAAGAGACCAGAGTAGGAAGTTGGTTTCTGTTTGAGGATCACACGATCATAAGAAAATATGGTTGTGAAGATGAACCCTATAAGCTACCAACCTTCTTGACTACTAGGTTTTTTGCATTAGATTACATAAGGCAAAGACTCTATTCTGATCACCTACACTTTTCGCTATCTAGGAAAACCATAAATTTCAAGTTGTCTGAGGAGGTTGGCCCCTTCTTGGTGAAATTCAGGACTGCCTTAGAATTTGCAGAAAAGATTCTTTAGTAGTTGCACTTAGAGAAAGGGGGTAAATGGGTTTATGAAACATTCAATGTGATCTCAGATAGAAGACATAGTTACAAGCATCAATCAAATCCATTGCTAGAAATTATTTCTAATTTTGACTCATGGGAGGAGTCTAATGAAATCTTAGAAAGACATGCCCAAGATAAAACAATACCCCACCAGAAAGACTTAGCATAGGAAATATTGACCCCCATAAATCAAAATCAAAAGTAACAAAATGATCTTTCTCAGAGATATTATCTGAAATGGATGTGGATGATCCATGGGGAGAATAGTTAAGTAAGAGGGCTAAAGATGGTGATAAATCATAATTAGTAGAAATTACCAATCAAGGATTGAATATACAAGGTCAAGGGATACGGAAAGCTAGTTCAACATCAAGAGAGACTATTGTTATAGTGGAATATCTCACTTCTGCATTGTTGACAACAATAGAATCATCATATATATCCACTATTGTAGGCCACTTGACAAGTCACCTTCCATATTTTCTCAGTATATGGATATCAAATGGAAAAATCAAGATATTAGGAAGGAGATCTATCCTCAAGAATGGGGAGAAAATATGGCTCAACCCAAAGTAATTTTTGTTATGGATTATCAACAAGGGACTTTCAACTTGGACATACTTGAGCCAAAAGGTCCTACAACTCATTCTCCTACTTATTACAAAGCCACACAAATGATGATGAAGCTTGGTGATGTTAACCTAGTGGAAATGATTGTGTTACGTAAGAAAACTAGTGATATGTTGTACATAGGAGTCCTCAAATCCACTACCATTGTACAAAAAATGCAAAACATGGTGGTAAAAATTGACAAGTAGTTGAAGCAAGAGAAGTTGGATACAAAATTCAAGCAAACTCAAATCACTGAATTGGAAAAAAAAATGTTGCTTTGAGTGTGGATCCTAAAAATCCTACTGTGGTAGGGGATTTGATAAAACAAAAAGACAATGAAATAAAGGTACTTGAGAAGAAATTGGATGTCCTGGACATACAACATGTGCAGACCCAAGAGTTGCAAGCAAGCTTTGAAGAAAATGAGCAGTTGTATCGGAGATTGGTAGAGAGAAATAAAACTATATAATGCCTACAGGATGAAAATAAAGCCTTGAAAATTGAAGAAACTCAATGGTTACAGACATCCAAGTCATTTACAACTCATGTTTCTTTAATAGATCTATATGAAGGTTTGTCTAAAGTTATGGAAGATTTGAGTGTGAAAGGGATGGAACTAGATACTTTGACAAATATGCTCAAACAAAACAATTCTAAGATAACATATCTATAAGAACAAGTAAAGAGCAAAGAAGTACTCTTGTCACAAATGAATGTTGCCAAAGAGGAAGCACAAAAGGAGTTATCTAATCTGAAAATAAAGGTGACAAGAACACCAGCTATGAAAGGATCCAAACATAGAATTTAGGATAATATAGCCACTACCATATTCAAGAATTGGTATTGATTTTCTCTGGTATAAGATGAAATTTAGCTAGTCACTATTGCTTTTGCTGATATTAAAAGAATAGCTAATGAGCTAGAAAATAAGCCACAAATGGCCAATGAAATAATAAAGTTATTACATTCATAACTGAGGAGGAGATGAAAGAATTAAATGCCAGTGATTGGACAAGCATTGTCATGGATGCTAAAAGAGTCCTCACAAAGAAAATAATATTATAGAATGTTGAAAATAAAGCCTACCAACTTGTGGGAGAAATTGATTCTTTCAAGAATATTTTTAATGATGCTATAAAGCATGGGCCACCATCTTTTTTGGATAGATGTAATGTACCCATCCACCACCAGGATAGCCACACTACTTCAAATCACACTTCAAGAACAATTTTCAAATTATGATAACAATTAACTAATAAAGAAGCATGAAAGAAACACAATAAAAGCACATGCAATTATCACGATTCATGTTAATATTTAAAATAATGCTTAAATATGCCATGCACAACAATAACCAACAATCAAGCACATTATAAATACATATCTCAGAGATAATAATTAATACACAGTGGAAATAAATATAAAAGCAAAGGAAACAGTGATAGAGAGCACTTATCCTAAACAAAACCAATCACCAACTAGATGCAAACCAAAGAAGTTCCACCCAAACTTAGAGACCATTATTCTAAGTCTCAACAGAATGTCACCCCTGAGCCAAGTTTATGAATCCATAATTATGGGTTCCAAAGAGACACTCACCTTCCCAAACCAATCAACACTCAATATCTCACAGGTTTCTCAACACACAACAATCCAAAGTACACCAACTTTCTTCCCTCCATCTTGCACCACTCAAAGACCAGGATAGCCACACTACTTCATATCGTACTTCCACTAAGATAGCCACACTACTTCAAATCGTACTTCAAGAACTGATTTCAAATTATCATAACAAATAACTAATAAAGAAGCATGAAAGAAACACAATAAAAGCAATGCAATTACCAAGATTCATGTTAATATTTAAAACAATGCTTAAACATGCCATGCACAACAATAACCAACAAGAAAGCACTTTATAAATACATATCTCAGAGATAATAATTAATACACAATGGAAATAAAAATAAAAGCAAAGGAAACCGTGACAGAGAGCACTTATCTTAAACAAAACCAATCACCAACTGGATGTAAACCAAAGACTTTCCACCCAAACTTAGACACTATTATAAGTCTCAATAGAATGTCACCCCTAAGCTAGGGCTATGAATCCATAAGGATGGGTTCCAGAGTGACACTCACCTTCCCAAACTAGTCAAAACTCAAGCTCTCATAGGTTTCTCAACACACAATAATCCAAAGTACACCATCTCTCTTCTCTCCATCTTGCACCACCCAAAGGAAATGAAAAACATTCACCGCCACACAATCCCTCAGGTTTTTCACTTCTATCTAGGGCTCCAATACATCTAGCCAAAAATATCCATGTTGGGACTCTCAATATTTTCAATTGTGAGCAAGGTTTAACACATGTCAATGCATCTCATTCAAACATGCACCAATTCGTGGCTGGATTACACCAATAATTACTATAGAAAACAAAACAATGACTTATTTCTTCAACAATTAATCCCCATGTCCCAACCAAGAACAAGAATGAATGAGGAATATTGAATGAATGAATGAACCAAATGATAGAGTGAAAAAGTGAACCCCCAAACAACCAAAATATGGGTTTATATATTTACTTGGAAATCAAGAACCACGTGCCCTTTTCCTAAGAAGCTCATGTAACCACGTTTCTCAATTAAAACCAATATGGGTAAATAAAATATAATAAAAGAATTAGACCCTTTAGCCCCCTCTCTCGTGAAATCATATCCCCCTATAACTCTTGTTTTTGTCTGTCTTGCAGCCAACAATGTAATCTATTATTTGCAATTCTTAAAGTATTTCATTTCCTAGGCACTTCGACCTCTTTTAATTGTTCAGGAACTCTGGATTTCATCAAACAAAGAAAATACATTATTAATTTCGGGACTCAAAACCGGGATATTACATTCCCCTCCCCCTTATTTTGGCAATGTCCTTAGTGCGTATACAAAACATAAATCATAATTTCAAAATTATTCAAAAAATCATGAGTACTCAGCCCACATGGAATCTTCATGCTCCCAAATAGTATCTTCAAGACCGTACAAGTTCCTCTAAACTTTTACCAGTTCTATGACTCGATTTCGGAGCATTTCGACTTTTCTATCCAATATGTGAACTTGTTGGACCTGGAATTCTCCTTCTGGCTCCACCCAAATCAAATTCCAATCAATAACATGTTTAGGATCATGCACATGATTTTTTACCAAAGAGACATGAAATACATTATGAACATTCATGGAAGCAGGCAATGCAAGCATTATACAACTGGTCCTATTCTTTCCAATATCTCAAATGGACCACAGAATCTGGCTGCTAGCTTTGTACCTTTTCCCAACTTCAATGAGCTCTTCTTAGGATTCACTTTCAAAAGAACATGTTGTCCCACTTTAAATTATCTAGATGTCTTGTTCTTATCTACATAAATCTTCGGTCTATCTTGTGCTTCCTTCAATTTTTTCTTAATTTTAACCATCTGGTCTTCCATATCCTCAAGAAATTTGGGCCCAAGTACTACTATGTCGGTTAGGTTGTCTCAACTCACTGGAGTATTTCATTTTCTACCATACAAAGCTTTGAATGGGCTTATATTTGATGAATCTTGATACCCATTATTATAGGAAAACTCAACCAAATGCAAGTAATCTTCCCACTTAGATGGTTTATCCATCACATACATTCTCAATGTCTCTTCAATCACTTGGTTGACTCTCTTTGTCTACCCATTTGACTATGGATGGTACACTATGATAAAGTTTATATTTGTACCAAATCCTTTAAATAATCCCCTCTAGAAATTTGAAGTAAACTTAGTATCTCTGTCAGAGATGATTGCCTTAGGTATGCCATGCAACCTAACAATTTTCTTGATGTAAATTTCTGCAATATTAGCTATTGTATGAGTCATTTTTGCAGGAACAAAATGAGCATCCTTTGTCAATTTATCTAGAACTATCATTATTGAATCATGTTACCTTCTTGTCTTGGGTGATTTGGTAATAAATTCAATGGTTAGTACTTCCCATTTCTTCTTTGGAATTGGCAATGGTTGTAGCAAACCCATTGGGCATCTATGCTCAACTTTTAATTTCTGACATTCCATACATCTGACAATGTAATCAACAACATCATTTTTCATCCCTAGCCAAAATAATTTTCTTCTTATTGTTGCAATTGTTTTCTGGTAACCAGGATGTCCGACATATGGAACATTATGCATTTATTTTAATACCAAATTCCTAAGTTCTTTGGAACTAGGAACATAAATTCTATTCTTATGCATAACTAATCCATCTTCCTTAATCTCATACTCTTTAATTTTTTGTTGTAAATTTTCCTGTTGTAAACTTTCTTTTACCTATAGGTAATGCTAGTCTTTAACAAAAACATTTAAAATTCTTCTCTTTAAATATAATTGATGCATACTAATGGTTGTAGCATGCATGAGATGTATTGTTCTGTTGAGTGCATCAAAAAAATTATTTTCTTTTCCTTTTATATGCTTGATGTCAAAGTGATACTCTAAAAATTCCAGCCATCTTGTCTACCTAGCATTCTGATCTAGGTGGATATTGGTGGCCACCCACCTATTCCAACGGGCTCCTCTTGATAGTTTTTAGTTCAACACGTTCTTCTGTAATTATTTATAATTGTGGGTTCTACACTTCTGGTGACTTTTGAATCCCTACACATCTTCCAGGTGGATATTGGTGGCCGCACACCTAATTTAACTGGATTATTTTGGAATTTTTCATGTAAGTACATCTTTTTGTACTTCTAGGGCCATTTTGGGGCCCCAAACAATGTTTTTTTGGATTGCCACAGTCAAACTGTAGACGAAGTCACAATTTGACAACATAATGTGGATTTCTCAAAAATACCTTTCCAACGGGCCATTGTGCGCCTAAAATGGAGGTTGTATGCAAAAGTTACAACCCCTTGAATTTGAGGTACCAACTTACCCATCGGGGCCCACATAACATTTGGCGTTTCATCTCCTAGGGTTAGGTTTTTGGATGTCTAGGGTTTTTGAATTCATGATTAATGTTAAAAAGGCCTATGGAGCCTCATTCTCTTCTCAGACAAATGTGCATAGCAACCACATCTCTTCTCAGAGATAGCTACCACCATTTGAGCAAGTTGTTTCAGTTCTGCAATTTAATAGTTTCAACCTATTTTATTTATTCAACAAAATTTATTGTTCACTAGATATCTATTGTTGTTCTATGCATATCTATGTTATGGTATTCAATCTGTTACTCATTTCGTTCTTCTCATAAATCCATATCACATTCAAAGTTGTTTTTTCAAAAATATATATCAGACCACTATGGTCTATCCTTATTCCAAATCTCTTTCCCATGATATAATTCATCCACATCTTCAATGCATGAACTATGGCAGCAAGCTCCAAATCATTTGTGGCATAATTTTGTTCCTATTATTTAATATTTCTAGACTCATAACTAATGGCATATCCATTTTGAGTTACGACTCCACCAAGTCCTTGCTTGCATGCATGTGTACATGCCAAAAAATTCTCATTTGGGTTAGAAATCTTTAAAACAGGTGCACTAGTAAGCGATTATTTCGACAAATTAAAATTATCTTCACACTTTTTTTTCCATTCAAATTTAATTCCCTGATTTTGTAAAGAAGTGATGGGATGAACAATTTTATAAAATCCTTCTATAAACCTCTCGTAGTATCCAACTAATCCCATAAAAGGTCTGACTTCTGAAACATTCATGGGTGTTGGCCATCCTCTAAAGGCTAGAATATTCTTTAGATCTACAGTTATGCCTTCTTCTAAAATAATGTGCCCTATATAATGGATTTGTTCTTGGTAAAAATAACACTTACTAAGCCTGGAATAAAGCTGATGTTCCCTCAACACTTTCAACACCAACCTCAAGTGATGTTTATTCTCTTCCTCAGACTTAGAATAATAAGTATATCATCCAAGAACATAATCACAAAATTATCCAGATAATTTCTAAATATTTCATCCATTAAGCACATAAATACAATTGGTGCATTGGTCAATCCAAATGGCACCACTACAAATTCATAATATCCATACCTAGTTCTAAAAGTTGTCTTACTGATGTATTCTTCCTTGATTCTTACTTGGTGGTAGCCTGATCTCAAGTCTATTTTTGAAAATATCTTTGATCCTCTTACTTGATCAAAGAGGTCATCAATTATGGGTAGAGGGTATTTGTTCTTCACAATGGATTTATTCATCTTTCTAAAGTTAATACACAACCTTAATGTTCCATCCTTCTTTTTGAGAGAGTATTAGTTCTCCCCAAGGTGAAACACTTGGGAATGTGTACCCTTTCTTCAACAGTTCTTCCAACTGTATTTGTAATTATTTTAATTCTTCTTGTGTACTTACTCTATAAGGAGTTTTTTATACTGGGGAAGCTCTTGGTACTAAATCAAAGAGAAATATATTTCCCTCTTTGGTGGAAATCCTGCTATTTCTTGGAATACATATTCAAACCCTTGCAATAATAAAAAATATTCAAGGCTTGGCCCTTATGTATTTTATATCTCCTCCAAATGAGTTGCATAAAATTGACATCTTTTCTTGAAACATCTCTTTAGTTGTAAGGATGAAATATCCCTTATAGAAATGGGTCTTGGAATTCCTTTTACAGTGCTTTGTTTTCCTTCTTCATCAAGAAATGTAAATGTCTTTTTATGACAATCTAGGACATCTTGATACTGGTCCAACCAATCCATACTGATTAGGATATCATAAGATACCATTGGAATGACATTTAGGTCAACAATTGTATTTACTCCATTCATATTTATTGAATAACCTATGACTATCTCATTGATCCTTCTTTTGGTTCTAGTGGCTAGCTGAACCAAACTTGATTTTTCAAGCTTAATTTTATCCAATTTTAATCTTTCCACTATTTTAGGATCAATGTAACAATGATTTTCTCGTGAATCAATTAAAATAGAAACACATTGATTAAATATATTACCTTCCACCTCAATCATATGGAATTGATGTTATTCTTGTTGATCTTCCAAGGCTACATATATTCTTGGAATACTTCTACCCCTGTATTCTATTGTTGTAGCATCTTGGATGTTGTGAACAATCTTCATTTTATCTTCTCTGTGAGGACAATCCTTATCCATGTGATTTTCTTTGCATCTCCAACACTTGATTGGCGGTCTTCCCCTTTTTCCCAAGGAATCTTCTCTCTTGGATTCATTCTTAGTAGAATGATCTTGTTGTTTTTTATTAGGTTTGTTTATGTTGAAATGAGGTTTGAATCCCTTACTCCTCTGATCAAATTTCTCCTTCTTCTTATCCTTCCAATATTTTTGCAACGATTCTCTACCCTTCCCTTGCTCATACATGTACTTATCCTTTCTAATGGTCTCTGTCAAAGTCCTAGGCTCATCATATTGAATATTCTCTTTATAAAAGGACATAAGTCCACTCAAAAACCTTTGTATCTTCACTTTATCATCCTTGATAAAACCCACATACTTCAGTAATCCAAAGAACTTGTTTTCATATTTTTTCATGGTCATGCTTCCCAAATTGAGTTCAAAGAACGCTTGCATCTTCTTGTCAGAGAATTTCTATGAAATATAATCCTTATTAAAATATCTCTTGAACTACTTCCAAGTGTTCCTACTCTCATTAATGTGTTCAACTTGCTTCAATTGATCCCACCACATATCAACTTTTCCATGCAAACGATATGTGGAAATTGTGGCTTCTAGGTTAGATGAGTATTTGTGCAACTTAAATTACTTCCCTATTCCAAGAAAGTAGGATTCAACACCATATTCCCTTTCACTTTCACCATAAAATTATGGTGTCTTAAGCTTCATCATCTTTCCTTGTAAACTATCCAATTCGTGTCTTCTTCTTTGGTGCCTAACAAGAGACACTTCTAGATTGCTTATAGAGTCTTCAGAAGCATAAAATTCCCTTGTTGAGTAAGGAGGTGAGTGATTTTTATGAGTCATTATAGCACTTCTTGAATGATCATTTCTTTTGTAGTTATCTCTTCTTTCATGATTTTCTCCTTCTTCCTCATGTCTCGAGTCTGATCCATTATTTTCCTGCCTCTGCAACTGATTAGGATTTGCATCGTTTGAGTATTTATTTAATTTTGTTATCTAACAATATTCTCATTGTCTACTTTGTAACTTTGTACTTCTACTCTCAAGCTTCTCACAGTCTCTATTAATTTTTCTTATTCCCCTCTGCTCCTGTGCCCATTTGATTATGTCTACATTACCAACACTGATATTTTGACCTTTGGATTCTCTCTCACTACTAAATGATCCATCTCCTTCCTTCATGTCCCAAATATGTATTATTATCTTGAACTAATATTTTTATATCCACTAATTCTGAAGATTTTGCAAGAAACCATTTTTGTTAGAATTATGCAAATTATGCAAATTTGTCAATTAACGCTACGTGTCCTTTTTCTACTTAACACATGAAGAATTATATCATAATTATCCAAATTTTAATAATTCTAGTTTATTCTACTCTAAATCATCTTTCCAACGACTATACTCATGCCTCATTCTAATCTTTGAGTTGGAAGTTATAGCTCCATGAAAAGGCCATTTTCACCCCGTTTGTGCATTTTCTCCCCTGGTGTAATTTTATTGAAAGACCAACTTCTGTCAACTATAGAATAAAATATGTTATGAACCAAATAAACTTTTGTATGATACATAGATAAAATAATGATAGATAATTCATAACAACTCTTATATTTTTAATCTAATGCTCCAGTCAAAAACTACAGTAATATGGAAATGACAACTTTGTCGTTTTTCACCCCTTTTTCCGGACTACTTATCTCTCAATATGTTCACTACTGGAAAAAAATCACTAATCCAGAGTTGTTTGTATTAATGATTATATAAAATTTCGAGTAAATAAAATTTTCCAGTTTTCTAATTGGGGTCACTTTTCCTCCTCTGAAAATCTCAAAATCCTCAAAAAGTGGCCCAGAATAGTGGATTTTGGCCTATTTCACCATCCCCATTCCAATCCCCATATAATTTATTCAATTAATTCATGGTTTATTTCCATGTCTTCTTTCTAGACTCTCTCTAAGAATTTCAACTTAATCTGGATCTCTACTAATGATCTGGAGCCAAATCATTAAAACCCACTATTTTGCAATTTTTTACAAATCCAAGAAGAAATGGAGAATGAACATCTCTATAACTTTTTTAGATCTCCTCTCTGCAGATAAAACCCAAAATCTTCATCTCAATCTGAATTAATATGATCTATTTATGGACAAAACAAGAAAATGGCTCTAGACTTGGTTTTGTTTTTTGGAACCAATGGACAGTCTTGCCCACATGGAAATATGCATTGTCGATCTCAAAATTGAGTGAGATATAAGCTATTGATCTACCGATACTTCCTAAAATTATGACCCGACCGTCGGTTGTTGATCGTTCTCCCTTGGCAACTGATTACAACACATCTTTGAACTACCGACTTGATCGTCGATCATCAGTCGTCGATGATTCCCATTTGGCCAAATGAAACACCCTACCAATCCAACCGACCCAACCATTGGCCACTGGTCATCGACCATCGATTATTCATGTTAACTTATGTAAAGAATCCTCTAATTCATCCGACCTGACCATCGACCATCGACCACTTTTTTTGAGTATCAAAACACTTCTCCAATTCGACCGATCTGACCGTCAACCATCAACCACTTATTTTGGATGATGTGGCATGACATGTAGATGTTGATGTGGCATGAAGTGTAGGATCTAACATTGTATTCTAGTTGAAACAACATGACATGTGGATGCTGACATGGCATCACATGTGGATGTTGACATGGCATGCTCGACCATCGACCCATCAAACATCGACACTTTCTCTTACTTGATCAGAACACTTTGGTAAATCGGTTGACCCGACCACCCCATTGAATGGACCGACACCCGACCATCATCCCATCGGTCATTTCCCTTGTTTGATCAAAATTCTTCGCCAATCTGGTCGACCCGACCATCGACCATCGTTGATTTCAGTTGGCAACCAACACTTCTCCAATCTGGCCAACTTGACCATTGGTCGTTGATCGTCGATGATTTCCATTGGCGACCAACACTTCACCATTTCGGCCGACCCAACCATCAATTGTCGACCAATGATCTTCCATTCCAGAAATGATCTTGACCCTTGATCTGATCCATTTTCCAAACCCCCGAAAATGAATCTCAGTCATCAATTCTTTCATTTTTTTTAATGTCGAAAATAGATCTTGGCCATTGATCTTCCCCCTTTGCAAAACTATTGAAACATTACAATAGCCATTAAAATATGAATTTCAACCTTTCAAGTCAAATTTTGACCCTACAACTCAGTCGATTGATACCATTAAACATATCAACCAATTCTAGGTTATTTGAAAATCGAATATGCTCATGAATTTGGGGAATTTTTCTCTAATTTTTCCATTTTTCCAAAAATTCGCTCATAACAAAGTCTGCAACAATGAAATTCCCAAATTCACACTCATCCTAGCCCATACTAGTTTGGTGCTTGAACTAGAAGCTCTAATACCACTCTGTAATGTACCCAACCACGAGTAGGTTGGCCACACTACTTCAAAACACACTTCAAGAATTGATTTCGAATTCTGATAACAATTAAATAATATAGAAGTATGAAAGAAACACAATAAAGACACATGCAATTATCAAGATTCATGTCAGTCTTTAAAAGAATGCTTAAACATGCCATGCACAACAATAACCAACACACATGCACATTATAAATACATATCTCAGAGATAATAATTAATACACAATGAAAATAAATATGCAAGCAAAGGACACCATGATAGAGAGCACTTATCTTAAAAAAAAACCAATCACCAACTGGTTGCATACCAAGGGCATTCCACCCAACCTTAGAAATTGTTGTTCCAAGTCTCAACAACATGCCACCCCCAAGTCGGGGCTATGAATCCATAAGGATGGGTTCTAGAGTGACACTCACCTTCCCAAACTAGTCAACACTCAAGCTCTCACAGGTTTCTCAACACACAATAATCCAAAGTACACCAACTCTCTTCTCTCCAACATGCACCACCCAAAGACAATAAACCCCCTTCACTACCACACAATCCATCAGGTTGTCCACTTCTTTCTAGGGCTCCAATGCATATGATCAAGAATATCCATGATGAGACTCTTAGGATTCACAACTGTGAGCAATTTTTATCGCCTGCTAATGCATCTCAGACATACAAGCACCAATTCATGGTTGAAATACACCAATAATTACTACAACCAACAAAATGATGGCTTATTTCCTCAACAATTTGTCCCCATGTCACAACCAAGAACAATAATGAATGAGGAATAATAAATGAATGAATGAACCAAATGACAGAGTGAAAGAGTGAACCCCCAAACTACCCAAAGACAGGTTTATATATTTACTTGGAAATCATGAACCACGTGGCCTTTTCCAAGAAGCTCATGTAACCACTTTTCTCAATTAAAACCAATATGGGTAAATAAAAAATAATAAAAGTCTTAGCCCCTTTAGCCCCCTCTCTTGTAGAATCATATCCCCCTATAACTCTTGTCCTCATTTATCTTGCAGCTAGCGATGTAATTTATTATTTGCAATGATCAAAGTATTACATTTCCTAGGCACTCTGGCCTCTTTTAATTGTTCAGGGACTCTGACCTTTCATCAAATAAAAAAAAATACATTATGAATCTGGGGAATCAAAACTAGGGTATTACAATGGAAATGGATATTTGTATGCAAAGAATAATTATCAAAATCTACAGGATGCAAGGAGGAACAATGATGAAAAGTTTGACAAGTTGGAGGGGACTTTGAAAGGACATGATGTAATAGATCTACGGGCATAAGATTTTGAATTACATGATAATATGAAGATGATGTTCATACGTCTACCTCAACCATCTTATGATCAGTATACTAATTTGGATGAGGTAGTGAGTGTTAGAATGAAATAAATGTTCTCATTTTTCCATAGACAATATAGCAATATTGTCACCCAACTATAGGCATGAAGCCACCCCCGAGCACCTTTAACCTCGACAGACAGAATATTCTAGAATCAAACCTTAAAACCAATAGTCAACCAAGATAGTGTATCTATCTCCAAGTCTAGCGTACCAAGAAAATAATCCAAACCATAACCAAGTAGAAATTCCAACCATAACCAAAAGCCAAAATCCCAGTTGTAGTAGCTGCAGCTACACTACCTCTCCAAAACTTGCGCACCACCCGTTTGTGTGAGTTGTGAGAGTGTGAATGAAAAATGAGCTCTAGCACTGCTCTTTGTCATCTATCTAGGCCAACTTCTTATTTTAGAGGTTAACACTTAAATATTAATTCTTTTATGGAGCCGACATGTCTTCTAGGGTTTCTACACATTTGTTTAGGGTTTATCTTGCTTCCCGAAATATTCTAGTCTTGTCAAAGGTTACACATAGAGGTTAATACCTCCCGCAACTACCATAATATCAACACTCCCTCCTAGCTAGGGAGGTATCAAAGTAAATGGTCTTGAGAAAAAACATACCATTCAACCGGTAGCATCATCATATCCACACATGCTATCTCATGATCACGTAGATCAACTCACAAGCAACATCATCACTATCAACATCATCTAATAGCACCAACTACATCATCTCTTGAAGCCATACTCCATCTAAGTAATCAAGCATGATGTTGAATAAGTCACTCATTCCACAGAGTGATACAAGGACCATTCTTCTAATCTGGACATACATCCTAGAAGAATGATTCTCCCAACAGATGTTGAAAGCTACGTCATGGGCTACAAAGACCATTCCTACAGGAATGTCAGTCACAGACTATTTTATAATTAGGTCATATGTACCACAGAGATCCATATCTACCTATATGCCTTAGAAAATATCGATCCTGAACCATTTTCCTAATTGGGCCACAAACTATGCCTTAGGAAAATACCAATCCATGATACGTCAACAAACTGTCAACCTGGACCATTCTCCATAGAGAGAATGCCTTTCCACCAACAATTTGTTCTTTCTGGACCATTCTCCACCTAGGGAATGTCTTTCCACCAGCACACTGACTATCCATCTATCTGGAAATCAAATCCAACACTAGTGTTAGTCTCCATGGCACTCAGATAGTAGCATATTGCTGCTATAATTCCATCCAATAGAGCACAACTGTGTCTATCTATAGTAGTATACAACTATTATCTAGTGGTACACAACCACTCCTAGTAGCACACCACTACTAACCAGTGACACACAGTCACCACCAGTGGATCACATCCACCACAATAGCATACAACTACTGTCTAGAGACATATAGTCTCCACAACAATCATATCATCTGATATAATCCTGCATAAACAATATCATGATACAAGCTGAGTCATCTGGGCCATTCTTCCACTCACATCTATGAGATCTGGAAGAGCATCTACCCTCAGAAAGTAAAACATGGGCCATGTTCTATCTGGACTATTCTTCCCAAGCATATAAGAATAATTGTCCCTGATTTTTGAGCTTGGACCATTCACCTAACTGGGCCATTCCTCCGACACTAGTCATAGTGCAACTTGGAGAGAATGATTTTTCCCTACAGAATGCATGTACTTGATTTTTATACCTAGAACATTCACCTAACTGGGTCATTATTCTGGTACTAATCATAGTGCAACCTGGAGAGAATGATTCTTCCTAGGGAGTGACTATCTGGACCATTTCCCATGGAAATGATTGTCCTACACCAACCTCCAAAATGGACCATTCTTTGAAACTGCTCACAATTGTGAACTTCGAAAGAATGACTGCCTGACAAGGTAGATCATTCTACTTGACCACTAATCAACGTGATTTCCAAGAAGAATGATTGTCCTAGACCATTCCCCCACATTGGCTACAAGGGGAATCACTATCTATGGTACATCATCAATCTATCAAACCATTTTCATTACAAAAATGACTATCTTATCTGGACCATTTTCTGAACTGGAAAATGATTGTCCATTAGAAATATCGAACCACTTTCCAGACTGGAAAGGAAATTCCCAACCTGGACCATTTTTCGAACTGGAAAATGATTGTCCATAAATAAATAACATATCAGTGCTCCCTCCCAACCTGGGAGTAATCAGTTCCTTTTTCAATAAGGAAGTCATCTCCATGAGCCCCAACTTGTCCCTTAAGTACGCAAACTTTTCATCTTGGACAGAGGATTTACTAAAATATATGCTATCTACTCATCTATGGAGATATACTAGAGAGCCACTTCTCCCTTATGGACTTTATCACAGAGAATATAATTCTTGATCTCAATGTTCTTCGATCTGTCATGGAACACCATGTTCTCTGAAAGCTTCACATAGCTCTAATCATCATAATATATCACGGTCGAATTCAACACCCGATCAGACAATCCGGAAACCAACTTACAGAGCCACACTACTTCTGTACAAGCATCACAAGCTACAATATACTCTGCTTCTACAGTGTCAAGTGCAACAAAATTGTGTTTCCTTCTATCCCATGACATCGTGGCAAATCTCAAACTGACACATATCCAAGTAGCACTTCTTCTGTCATCTACACTCGCTACCCAATCTGAATCGATAAATCCATGCAACTGTATATCATCACTCAAACTTCCTACAAGGAAAATATCTGGCTGAGTATTCTCCAAATACATTAACGAGCCAATCAATTGTCAATATAGAGACAAGTCTACTGGATCAAAGTCTCTCAAATTCTTCAGATCTGTCATCATGGGAGTTTGCCATGGATTTGCAATCCATCATCCCAGACTTCTGAAGAACCATTTCAATATAATTTCGCTGTCATAGGAAGTTTTCACCACACTTTTGATGTAAATGAGAGGCTCTACACCAAGTTTACTTGAATCCATACAAGGTCTTCTCCCATCTGCATACAAGGGTGTCTTTCTGGTATACCTCAAAACCTTGAGGTTTCTCTACATACACTTCTTCTTTAATTACTCTATTGAGAAGAACAATCTTTACATTCATTTGATGTAAACTCCAACCTATGGATATTGTAGGAGATATAATGGCTCAGGTAGAGGCATGTCTGGTTACTAGAACAAGATACCATCATAGTCTTCTCCCTCCTTCTGGGAGAACCCTCTAGCCTTGAGTCTTGCCTTGTATCTATCAATTCTCAATTCTTTTTCACAATTTCTCACATACATTTTTATTCATCACAACTTCCTTCCATTCCTTCTTCTTGACTGCTTCTAGTGGATTCAAACTAGTTCAATTAATTGCTATAACTTTCTATTTCTTTCCTGGAATCTTCATGTTCTTCCTCATGTTTTTCTTTAATGTTGGAGTCCATGGAATCTTCTATAGATTACACGCCCTTCTTTTCTGAAGGCTCCAACTTTCCACCATAGGAACATAAATGTAGATGGACAACCAAGGGTATTCAGGGATTCTTTTCTAACAAGACTTCTTCTAGAGTCAAACTGAACACATGTTTCTTATCACGATTGCTACTACCAATGAAGAACATGGAAATATTATTCATGGTATTCACATATTCTTCAATGGATCATATCGTTGGGGATTAGCTCCCTCCTAATCCCAACTTCATGCATGAATTAGCAATATGCATGCTCTTCTTTTGGAATTATGTGATCAACTCCCTCTATCTAAGAGAGTCCATGCTTTCATCTACCACATCTCTCTTTGCTTTCTGCAAAGTGTCACAAGCCTGATCTAGTTTCCTTTTGATTCCTGACTTACTTCAAGTCTGACTCCTCTAAGTCTCTTTAAGTTTGTTTCTATCTATTCTGATTGCTTCCCATCTGGTAGTTGTGTCATCCTTATAAAATTATTCTATGACATCTTCCACAAGGATTGTTCATCAAACATATTTCACAAGGGTACCTGCTCGGAACAAGAGTAACAAGAGAAAACAAGAAATATCTATCTAGATGAGATGTTAGTTCAACTCGCGAACAATTATAATAATCATCTATATTAATAGTATTCATATGCAGTCAAGTATTCCTTGAACCTAGCAATAATAGAATATTTCAAAGACTACTTTCACAATTTGTAATGTCGTAACTATCATCCTTGATATACACAAATTTGAAGCTTAACAATTTAATCAAACCCGGAACCTGAAGCCTCAACTGCTATGGAGGGTGCGCTTATTCCTTTGAATTCACTGAATCCAATATTACATCTTGGACAAGGTCTCTAATACTTTTCCTACAAACACACTCATGTTTTTCTAGATGATATAACTTAGATAACATATAGAAGTGCATACCTTTGAAACCTTATAGCATTTTCCAACTTGTCTTCCAATCTGAAACTAGATACCATCTTGAAAAGAATGTTGACAAAGTGTCCTCAGGCACGTAATTTTATTAATAATGAAAACGTGATTACAATCTGAAGTGAGAATTCATAATCTACTCCTTAACCTCACTTGAAGAAAGAGCTAGTTTATATAGCTAAAATCTAAACTAAAAACTAGGAGAACAACCAATCACATAATCACATGAGTATGATAGGTGTCCTTTACATATAAGCTAGGTGTCCTTATCCTAACAAACTAGAATAAACTAATTTCTAAAAATATTTATACTAGAAAATACTTAGACTATAGAACTTTAGGATTATGAGGCTAACAATCCCCCCTTTAATTCGGAAATTCATTTTTACAAAGACCAAGTTCATCTTTGAACTTAGTGAACTTTATTCTACCAATAGGTTTGGTAAAAATATCTGAAGTTTGATCTTTAGATGGACAAAACTGAGGCTTGATGGTGTCTTTGATGATGAAAGATCTAATGAAGTGGTATTTGGTGTCGACATGTTTTGTCTTTGAATGAAACACTGGATTATTGGACATCTTTATTGATGACTGATTGTTGATCAATAAGGTAGTTGGTGATTTCTGAGTTTCACCAAGATCCTGTAAAATTCTGCGTAGCCATACAATCTCACATGCTGCTTCCCAAGCTGATATGTACTCTAACTCTGCTGAAGAATTGGCAATTGTTGTCTACTTTTTACAATTCCAAGATACTATTGTTGAAACCATATTCATTAAATAACCTAAAGTGGATGTTTTATCATCAATGTCACCTACAAAATCAACATCTGAATATCCAACAACTGTAAAAATTGTGTTCCTTTTGTAGAGAAGACCAACATCTTTTGTACCTTGAATGTATCTTAGTACCCTTTTTGCTGAATTCCAATGACTTTCCCTTGGTTCCTGCATAAACCTTGAAAGCATAATGATTGAATATGACAAATCTAACGAGTATTTGTCAAATAAATGAGACTTCCAACCAATTTCCTGTACTTTGTACTGTTTACCAATTCCCCCCCTTCAAATTTTGAAAGTTTCAATTTTTGCTCCTTGGGGGTAAGAGAAGGTTTACAATCTTCCATGCCAAATTTATTTAACAATTCAGTGGCATACTTAGTTTGACTAAGGAATATTTGGTTAGGTTGTTGAGAAAATTACACTCTAAGATAATAATGAAGTGTCCCTAAATCAATCATTTTGAACCCTGCTTTAAGTTCTTCCTTAACCTGTTTGATGCGAGATTCATTATTTCTTTTTATGATTAAGTCATCAACATAGAGTACAACTATCACCATGTGCTTATCTTGCATTCAAAAATACAATGTATCATCTGATTCACTCCACTGAAAACCCACCTTTCATAGGTATTCATCCATTTTTGCATACCAAGCTCGAGGAGCTTGTTTCAAACCATATAAAGCCTTCACAAGTTTGCAAATTTTATGTTATTTTCCTTTAGCTTCAAAACCTTGTGGTTGAGTCATGAAAATATCTTCCTTTAGATCTCCATTCAGTAAGGCACTTTTGACATCCATTTGATGTAATTTCCAACCATTGTGTGCAACCAAATTGATAACCATTATGATAGTATCCCATTTAGTTGTGGGTGCAAAAGTTTCTTCATAATCAATTCCTTCCTATTGAGCAAAACCTTTAGCAACAAGTCTTGTACTTGTTAATTTACCTTTACCCTTAGTGTTTTTCTTCTCTAAATGACTAAGGCGATGATTAATCTCATCTAAACTGTTACTTTCAGTTTCATAAAAAATGACATCTCTACTGACAATGAATTTTCCATCTAAAAGTAATCTATACCCTTTCTTTTCATCAGAGTATCCAATGAAGATACACTTCATACTTCAATTTTCTAATTTAATTCTCTTTTCCTTAGGAACTAAAGCATAACATGTTGAGCCAAAAACCCTAAGATGATTTACCTTGGGTTTAAAACCATACCAATCTTCATAAGGTGTTTTTCCATCTAAAGCTGATGTAGGTGATCGATTTATGAGATAAACTTCAGTATGGACTTCTTCAGCCCAATATTTTGTGCTCAACCCTTTAAACTACATCATATATCTTGCCATGCCCATGAAAGTTATGTTCATCCTTTCAGTAACTCCATTCTGCTGTGGAGTATAGGAATTTTCCAGTTGCCTCTTAATTCCATTGTTTTGACAATAATCATTGAATTCAGTTGAAGTGAATTCACCTCCATTATCAGTTCTCAAAGAAGCAATCTTTTCTCTAGTTTCATTTTCAACAATGTGTTGAAAATTTACAAAATTTTCAAAGGCTTCAGACTTTGCATTTAAAACGTACACCCATGTCATTCTAGTGTGGTCATCAATAAACAATATAAAGTATCGACATCCACCGAAAGAGGATTCCATTGGACCACATATATCATTGTGAATCAACTCCAAATATTTTGTTGCTCACCATGAACTTGTTGGAAAAGATTCTCACTTTTGCTTGCCTAAAATACAAGCTTCACACTTGGAATTTTCTTTCTTGAAAGTTGGTAAACCCTTTACCAAATATTGGGACTTAAGTTTCAAAATACTATCAAAGTTTAAGTGACCAAATCGAAAATGCCATAATCTAAATGAAGACATTTCAGAATTCACTGTTATTGCAACCTCTTTCTTTCTTTGGATGACTTTCCCATTCATTCTTAGTAACTTCCCATCTTCATATCCAGTCATCCTTGTTTTCAAGTTATCCTTCTCTAACTTAATCTTCACCAAACCATCTTGCATGGCGATTTGATGTCCAACTTGTCTCATTGTGACTAAGGATAACAAATTTTTCTTAAAAGATGGTACATACTAAACATTTGAAATCTATTTTTCACCAATTCTACGGAGAAAAAATTTCACTGAACCTTTTCCTTGAGGTATATGAGTTGTATCATCAGGTAAATAAATGGGATTTACTTGAACATCTTTGTAATTCCAAAAATAGTCTCTGTGATAATTCATATAATGAGTAGCTCATGTGTCCAATATCCAATCATTTTCAAATGAATCTACATGTTGAACTGCTAAAAAAACATATTCATATTCGTCATCATGATAATATTGATCTTCTGCATATTGAGTTGATTGTTGAGAATTTGAATTTGATGTCTGCTTAAACTTTGGCAATTGATCATTGCTTGTAAGACAATTTGATGCATAATGACCCATCTTTAAACATCTTTTACATCTTACTTGACTGAGATTTTTGCCTCTTCCTGACTGTGCATTGTTATTTGGAGGATTACTTTGAAAATTTTGTTGATTAAAATTTCTATGACCTATACCTTGACCACGACCTCAGCCATGACCTCGATTAGAAGATTGATTCTAAAAATTTCCAAAATTTGATTTTCTCCTGATGTTCCAACTTTAGTGAAAAGAAGATCTTCTCCTGATTGTTTTTGTTTTCCAAAAGATTTACTATGTTGAGCCAGTAATTCACTAAGTGAATCAAAAGTCATAGTTGATAAATTATCAGTTATTTGTAAAGTCTCAAGAAAATGCTTATAAAATGGAGACAAACCATTTATTACAATGGAGACTAGAAAACTATCTTCAAGTTTATAAAAAACGCCTTTGATGATTTCTTGATGAATTTTCTTAATCCTTGAAATGTATTCTAATACATCACCATTGTCTGCTAATATTTGTTTAAGAAATTTTATTTGTAGATCAAATCTTTAAGATGCAACAAGAGTATCAAAAATATTCTTTAATAAATTCCAAGCAGACCATGCATCTTTGGAATTCTCATTATGAACATACATGTGTTCAGTTATAGAAGAACGTAGCAAAGAAAGTGCTTTTTCATCTTTCAAATTCCATTTTTCTAAAGAAGTAGCATCGGTGGGCTTAGTTGGACCAGTATCACCATCATAGATATGACACCATAATTCATTATAGATCAAAGTGTTTTGCATGTGCCGACTCCAAGATTTGTAATTCTTAGGTCCATCTAAATTATCTGATTTTGTGAATAGATTGATTAATTTAGACATGATGTTTCTTGTAAGTGAATAATCCACAAAACTCCAAAAAAAGACGCAAGGCGCCAAAAAGAAAGAGTACTCAATCCACGCAAAAATAGTACTTTTAAGGGCTTGGCCTTGACCCTTTAAAAGTCTCGTTGGAAATTGTGTTTGAGAGAGTATTTTACTGGACTCTTCTCAACTTCTGAGCATTCAAGACTACAATCAAATCTTTCAAAGTTTGACCCTTTTTACAAGATAGATAGCCTTATGCAAATAATAAAATGTGCCCCCCCTTGAACCAAAGTCATCAATGACTTGAAAAGATTATAATTTGAATGTCTAAAAATAAAATAAAAACAAATATTTTTAATCTAGACTTCAATCCAGTCCTCAATCCGGTCCTCAATACGGTCCTCAATATGGTCCTCAATCCATAACTCAATCCAGTCCTCAATACTATCCTCAATCTGGACCTCCATATGAACAAAAAAAATTATGCAACAATTTTGATAATTTATTATCAGTTAAAGAACTGTTAACCAAAAACGTGATGAAGAGGCTTCAAAAGAGGATACGCAACAGTAAATTGATACGCATAAGAGATCTTGGTGGGTGAAATCTTACCAGTCGGATTCATGCAGTAGATGGAGATGCATTCGTTCTAGGTGAATTGTAGATCTCAGATACAAAACACCAGATTTAGAGGAGCACTAGAATTTGTGTCTCGAGATACCAGATCTAATCCAGATACTACATAAATTCGATCTTTCCCTCTCTCAACTCCTCCAGCCACCAAATCACAAGGGTTTTTTCTACTTCTGTAGGTTGAGGTACCAGATCCGATCCACACAAATTCGCAGATGGATCTTGGGCGTTCTTTCCAGATCAAAGTTGACCGTTGGGAAGGTGCACGTTCTGGAACGTCTTTCTGTAAAACGTGGTTAAGATAATCTTGAAAAAATCTTAAACCAAGACCTCTCTCAAGAAAAAAAAACTTGTGAGTCTCACAATAGACTCCATTCTACACAAAACCCAGATCGTGAAATCGTCAAATTCATCTTCATTTGCTCCTAAATTGATCCACAATTTCAATGACGATTTCTCCTCTTTTCCTACTCTCAAAAGAAGCTTAATTGAATGCTGGAATTTATGAATACGAGTTATGGTTATGGGTACAAAGAAAAAAAATGCCTCAGATCCGAAAAAGATAATATTGCCTCAGATCTGTGTTTTAGTTCCGGTAATTCAATAGTAACAACAAATGGCGATGATTGGTTTATCTCTGGTGCGCGAGATCTCCAGAGGTATTTCTTTTCCAAGGGATCTAGATCCAATCCAAACAAATTCGAATCTACCTTTTTACCGATCCGATGGCATAGATTCAATTTGATGATTTTCTGTTAAAATTATATGTGATTCATGATTCGGTCCTTGATACTGTCCTTGAAATGGACCTTGATACAGTCCTTGATACGGACCTTGATACGGTCTTTGATACAGACCTTGATATAATCCATATCTGAAACCTTATAAAAAATAATAGAATCTACAACTCTGAATTTAAATTGCCATATTTATAAAATGATTTGAAGCAATTGTTTACAAATGAGCCCTTTTAATAAAATAGCGATGGATCTATGAGATTTGAATAAAAAATGCAAAAGTACACTTTTATCTGTTTAGATCTCTTAGATTTACAAGAAAGAAAACTACAATTAATCAAATCTCAAACTTGAAATTTGCAGATATACAAGTTTACCACTCAAAAAGATGAATCAATTTATGAAAAAATTGATTGTTGGAATCACAATAATATTTTTCCTTATTTAAAAAAAACAACAACAAATTACCTCAGTATCGTTGCCCTTGAGTTTGAAGAGATCTGTGTTGATGTCAAGAAGTCTTCCTTGCTTCCTCGATCCATCACAATTTTCACCATGGCTCTGATACCATGTTGACAAAGTGTCCTCAGACAAGTAATTTTATTAATAAGGAAAGAGTGATTGCAATCTGAAGTGATAATTCATAATCTACTCCTTAACCTCACTTGAAGAAAGATCTAGTTTATATAGATCAACTCTAAACTAAAAACTAGGAGAACAACCAATCACATAATCACATGAGTATGATAGGTGTCCTTTACATAGAAGTTAGGTGTCCTTATCCTAACAAACTAGAATAAACTAATTTCTAAAAACATTTATACTAGAAAATACTTAGACTATAGAACTTTAGGATTATGAGTCTAACAAAGAAGAGATTAGAAACTCAATCAAAAGATTCAATGATTAGAACAAGATAGAAAATCTAAAAAATTTCAACTTTGATCACAAAATCAATTTAACCAGAAGTCAACCTTTGACTTTGACCAGTCAACCTTTGACTTTGAATTTGACCAGTCAACCTTTGACTTTGATCAAAAATTCAAAAATGACATTTCTGCTAGTTGAGGGTACCAAGAGGTGCGCTAGGTTAGGGTGCACTAGGATGTCAAGGAATTAGGTCAAATGCTTCACTAGAAGTGCCCAAACACAAGGGTTAGGGTTTGTTGCAGCTGCATAATAAAAAAACCTAGTTGCAGCTATAACTGGTGTCATAACGAGCTTAAAAAATAACTTCCCAATATATCTTCCAGTGGTTAGACTGTCTGACAATAATGTGGGCCCATAACCTGTTAGAATGAAAGAGATGTGCTCGTTTTTTCATAGACAATATAACAATATTGTCACCCAAACATAGGCACGAAGCCACCCCCGAACACCTTTAACCTTGACAGACAAAATAATTATGGAAACAAACCTTAAAACCAATATCCAACCAAGATAGTGTATCTCTCTCCAAGGCTAGCGTACCAAGCAAATAATCCAAACCATAACCAAGTATAAAGTCCAACCATAACCAAAAGCCAAAATCCCAGTTGTAGTAGCTACAGCTGCACTCCCTCTCCAAAACTTGCACACCACTATTCTATGTGAGTTGTGAGAGTGTGAATTAAAAATGAGATCTAGCGCTGCTCTTTGTCATCTGTCCAGTCCGACTTCTTTTTTTAGAGGTTAACACTTAAATATTAATTATTTTATGTAGTCGACATGTCTTCTATGGTTTCTACACATCTGTTTAGGGTTTCTCTTGCTTCTTGGAATATTCTAGTCTTGTCAAAGGTTACACGTAGAGGTTAATACCTCCTGCAACTACCATAATATCAACAATGAGGACTATGAATGATCATAAGTACCCAATGAGAAAACAATGGAAACATATGTGTCAATTTTCCAAGATAAGTTTTCCAAGACAAGGGGAGCCAAGAAGTTCACGATCAACCCAACATAGGTAAAATGGGTGATTAATTTTACTATGTAAATAAAATTGTTACTAAGGAAAACCACTTCAAGAAACAAGAAGTGGTTTCAAGATCAATAAAGTAGTAAGAAGTTTCAAGAAGTGGTTTTTGGACAATAGTGAAATTATAAGAGAAAAGTGAGGCAGATTTGGAAAGGGTCAATATTTTTTGGGGATCATAACTTATTCCCAAGGATTGCTAGACCAGGAGAGCTCACAGGAAAGAAGACAAATTATGATAAGAGGGTTGAAGACCTGTAGAGATTCATTCACTGTGACTGTATCAGTATGTAACATTGTATTGTAATCCATTGTATTCTTCATGTAGATCCACACTTATTCTTCTGACATTGTATATCTAATTTGATCATTAATGTAAGCCTCAGGAAGAAATCATAGGTATTCATCCCATCTCCGAACTTCTTGAGATGTAAAGGCGACGGTGCTTCGACGAAAAGAATGAGTTTGGATTTGGAAGGGATGGAGATGGGGCCATGATAAGTTGGAGGAGTTGCGCTCATCCTCAAAGGTACTATGGTGATCAATATATTGCTAGAGGATATGGCGATAGAGGAGATGGCGACAGATACAAGTTTTGGGGCCTAGATTGAGACCAAGAGAGCTCACAGGAAAGAAGACAAATTATGATAAGAGGGTTGAAGACCTGTAGAGATTCATTCACTGTGACTGTATCAGTATGTAACATTGTATTGTAATCCATTATATTCTTCATGTAGATCCACACTTATTCTTCTGACATTTTATATCTAATTTGATCATTAATGAAAGCCTCAGGAAGAAATCAACATCATTTTCATTGTGAATGTATGGTTTTTTTATGTGATTGGAATTATTTCATAATAAATGACCAATTTCTTTCCCATGTATGTTTGATGTGATTGAATAAATACATAAATATTCTAATATTGTTTAATGTATCAAGCATGATGCTTCCCTAAGTATATGTCCTTCATGATTTTATAATAACATGTCTTAACTACTGAATTCTTAATGCTTAGCACATTTTATTTTTGTTAAGACTACAAGATTTGTTCATATGAATACCTTGTATGTTGACTGTGTTTTCTTTTTGAAATTCATCCATCTATCTGCTTTTAAATTTCCAATGTCTGATACACATGGGAATATGCCTCTTGGGTTAAGAGTCCTTTGATCATCATGTCTAGAGTGAATGTGATGGTTTTGAGAAAGTAAAAAACAATATTATGAGAAGTTCTACCATATCACAGCTATAAAACTATATCTGAGTTTTAGCTCCGAGGTGCCTTGGCATAGTTCCATTTACATCCTAGAACATATCAAGGGACAATGGAATAACTTCCTAAACTTAATATTCAATGACAAATTTCCTAAAACACAGTGCCACTATATCGTCCATGATAGGGTGTTGACCCTAGTTCTATCAGGAGGGGTGGAGGCATTTCCCACCATGCATCTTACGAAACCTGGAGTCATGGGAGGATGGTGTTAGGTCATGCTCCCCTAGACGTGTGATGATGGTTTCTAGTTACCTACCGGGGAAGCTTGGTCAAGGTAGTTGACACTTTCACTTATGGGTTCTATTTGGAGTTAGGTTAATATAGTTGATGCTCCAGTATAGTCCAGCAGATGAAGGATAGGGTCAGGAAAATGGAAGTAGGTTAGCGAGGAGGGTGTTAGAATTAGATAAGAGTGTTGTGGGGTTTTAATATTATAGTAGAAGTGCATGATTTTCTCTTTGTTATTTAATAGTAAATTCTTAACCAAATTTCAATTATCTAGGAAAGTGTTGCATTCATGTTATTTTGTGGTGATTGATGGATTCTACTAATATTGTTAATGATTGATTGATTCATTATGAATTTGATTGAATTGTTGATTGGACTAGAATAATATAGGGAATTGCATTAGATTTGATGATAGTTTTCATTAGTACACGCATGAGCTATGTATGTGTCAGCTACGCATACATATCATGCATGTGTACACTAGTATTTATAAATGTATTAAATTAATGATGTTTTCTTATTTGATCTAGATGTATAAACACTATTATAATTATTAATTTAATGAATGACTATAGTTAATGATATTAATTAAGTGAAATGAATAAATTTAGTGATGTTTTTTAAGTGAATTAATTGGAGTTAATGAGATTAACTAAGTGAATTAATTATGTGAAATGAATAAAATCATGATATTAGTTAAGTGAAATAAACAAAATTAGTGATTGTGATTAATTAAGTTGATTAAATCAAGCTACTTATATTTAATTCTAATTAAATATGAATTATATAAAAGATTAATATTGTACACCCACCCACACACACACACATGAGTGGTATGCAATTTTTTTGGAAAAGTATTAAAAGTAGGTCGAATATTGGTTATGTGTTTATTAGAAGGCATTGAAGGTAGGTAGAATATTGATTACGTTTAAATGAAGTGAAGGTAGTGGAAGAAAGGGGGAGGATAAGGAGGAAGTTGGGGGTGCAAGAAGGGACAAAAAAAGAATGGGAGGAAGGATTTTCTGGAGAAAGGAATTTGGAGAGGATGGGACTTTAGACTTGGTAATATATGGGGATATGAGACTAGACTATGCTTCTAGGAATTTTGGGCATGGAGGGCTAGGAAACCATAAGGATTTCCTAGAGCTAGGGAGCTGACAAGGATGTTCCTAGCTGGATGGGAGGTAAACTATTCAATTTGGGCAAAGGAGAAGAAAAGGGAAAAGGAGAAATTCAACTCAAGTGGAATAAATCAAGTAGAAAAACGAGGTATTTTACTGTTCATTTATTCATTTTCTTTCAAGTATCATGAAAAATATGAAAAAAAAATAACATGTGTTATTTACACCAAAATTTTCATTTTCCTTGCAAATTTATAGAAACAAAATTTACTTTAGAACAAAAATTTATATTTGTAAACATAAATTTACATTTGAAAGAAAAATAGGAATTTTCATTTGAAACTGAATGTGTGTACAATATTTACATAAGTATAAACTCTGAATTCATGTAGGGATATGGCCTCACAAAATCGATCATGACACATTATTTCATCCTAAGGCATAACAATTCCTTATATCATTCATTTACATTGTAACCAATATATACACATGAAAATACAATTAATAATATGTACAAAACATTATGGAGAACTCCCCCCTTATCGGATTCATATAATGGCATATGTATATCAAAACAAACAAAATTATCCCAAAATTCCTTTCTAAATATGAATTGTAAGTTCATGCAAGAGAAAACATTACACACTTACCCTCTTGAAACAAAACATCGGCCCAAAGTTTCCAAAGTAAACAAAAATGGGTATTCATGGAACATAGATGGAGCATAACTTGG
>SNQJ01S0000752.1:187324-202828 GCA_010110895.2 Picea sitchensis | reverse complement strand
TTTTTTTTTTTTTGGGTATTTTCTGTTTAATTTTATAGAAATTGTTGAATCTACAAATTTGAGTGGTAAAATTTGTATAATCCACAAATTTGAGTGGTAAAATTTGTATAATCCAAGTACCTCATGGATTTTTGAACATCCTATATTTATTTTTAAATTAAAAAATATAATTTAAATAACAAAAAAATATGATTTAGTACAAATTTATTTATGTGACCAAATTTGAATAAAAAAACCAAAACATAGAACAGTTAAACAAAACCCTAAAAAAATCTATATAAAAAATAGATATATGATTAATGATTATATTAACTATGTGAATTTACAGGTAGCAGTATCAAGAGCATTGAATGGGATCGGACTTGCCATAGTAGTACCCGCCATACAGTCGCTCGTGGCAGATTCAACGGATGAAAGAAACCGTGGATGGGCTTTCGGGTGGCTACAGTTTACAGGCAACTTTGGAGCTATATTGGGTACTATGTTTTCTGTTCTGTTAGCTTCCACAACAGTGATGGGGATTTCCGGCTGGAGAATTTCTTTTCATATAGTTGCAGGAGTGAGCGTTGTGGTTGGGGTTTTGGTCCGTGCTTKTGGAACAGATCCGAGGTTTTCAAACGGTTCGATGCCCAGAACTTSGTAAGTATATCTGTCACTTCGTTTGATATACAAATGCACATAGATTTCTATCAAAAAAATGGATTTCACCGGACTTCCTGTGGTTCAGTTTAAACAGWAGAAGTGATTTAGCATATGTRAATCTTTTTAGAGAAAGTGAAACGAAAGGGGTGTCACCAATATGGTCGGATCTGAAGGTAATGGGCGCAGAAGCGAAGAAAGTGATGCGAATTCGGAGCTTTCAGATAATTGTAGCTCAAGGGGTCGTGGGATCATTTCCATGGTCGGGTCTATCGTTTGTACCCATGTGGCTGGAGCTCATTGGATTCTCTCATCAAACGACTGCATTTCTGATGAGTCTGTTTATCGTGGGGGGTTCCCTGGGTGGATTGTTTGGAGGGCGAATGGGGGACATTATTGCCAGACGCCTTCCAAATGCTGGAAGGATTATTCGTTCACAAATAAGTTCAGGTCTGGCTATTCCTTTGAGTGCAGTTCTGCTGCTAGTTCTGCCTGATGATCCTTCAACTGGGATGGGACATGGCCTAATGTTTTTCATCATGGGATTCACCGTATCATGGAACGCACCTGCCACCAACAAGTAAGTAGCACGTATCATATTTTTAGCAAAGTTTAATGCATGTTGATTGATGGACAGATTGTATTTGAATCCAAAATTTATACCGTTGTTTTTTTTATCTACAGCCCTATATTTGCAGAAATTGTACCCTAGAAAGAAAGAACAAGTATCTATGCCTTGGACTGTGCGTTTGAATCAATCCTAACATCCTTTGCTCCGGCAGTGGTTGGCATTCTGGCCCAACATGTGTATGGCTATAAACCTATTCCTGAAGGCTCAAGCAAAGCCATTGAAATAGAAACAGATAGGGGAAATGCTGCTGCATTGGCGGAGGCACTCTACACAGCAATCGTTATTCCAATGGCTCTGTGCTGCCTCATTTACTCCTTTCTCTACCGAGCATATCCAAAAGATCGTGACAGAGCTCGCCTTGAATCGCAGGGGGAATTGGAGATGTGGCAGCAGGTCAGTCTGGATAGTATTTATCCACCTGGTTATTATGGTACTGTTGAAACTCAAGAACAAATTGGTGACGGTAAGGAGAAGAGGTTACTGATTGGTCAAGAGAGAAAGACCATAATTTCTGAAATGAACATTAACGATTTATAGAACATCATTTCTGAAATGAACACTAATGATTTATGATTTATTAAGTTTTCATTTTCTATGCCAACATAAACTTTTGACCTTCACCAACCACTTTTTACAAGTCATCCTTTAGACATTCACCAACCATGAATTTATGACTATGCTAATATGTAATTCATTCAATAAACACCTTACTACAAAAAGATTTAATACTCTTCAACACTATCAAATTTTAAAAACTTTAAAGCAGATGGTATATAACCCAGAATGTCAGATTCAGATTTAAATAACTTTAAATCAGATGATGTATAACCCAGAATACAGAGCATTGCTCTGTAGCCCGGTTCTTGGGTTAATGAGTCCCTTTGTGTATATTCAATGTCAGAATCTCAGTCATAATTTAGCTGAGTATTCATGTTTCTAACCGGTAAAGTTTTCAAAAGAACAAATACATTTTCTCCTTTTTCCTTTCCTTGACTTTGGTTGAAGCTCTAAACCTTTGACTGCAAGTAGACTGTAGAGTGGATTAGTTTCATTTTCCTTCTTCACAAGGTCAAGAATTTAGAGAAAGTCGAGGCTACAAGGATCAAATAAAACGTTACATCAAAATTTCAATTTAAAACAACTTTTTTTTTTTTTATGGTAAAATAAAAAGTTACATCAAAATTTCAACTTCAAAATAACCTTTTTTTTTTTTTTTTTTCTCTTTTCTTTTCCTTTTTTAAGTGAGGCCCTATGGAATTCTCTACACTGTTTTTTTCCTCATTTCTTTTTTTTTTAAGTGAGCACCGTATGGGGATTCTCTACAGTGTAGAGTGAAAAGTCGCATATATGTATATGGAGATAGATTTTGTAGTTTGGTCAAAACTACAAAATAGAATACGATTATTTTACTTGCAAAGTAGATTGGTTGGTATCTATTTAGTGTATGCTAGTGGGAGAGAGGTTAGTGATTTTTTTTGGGGGGGAGGGGGGTTTGTGTTACCTGTTGTTATTATCTTTTTTGTATTTCTTTTATGACATGGAAGTAATTGTAATGTGATATGTAGAATTATCCTCACAATTTTGTATAATAGCAAAAATTTAGGAATTTGTCTAAAGAAGTCTCGTTGTTGCATGAATTTTGTCAAATAAAACATGGAAAGGGTTATAGTGGTGGTGTGTGGGGTCCTTTTCATGACATTGCATAATAGTGGAAACTTAGAAATTTGTCTAAAGAAACCTTGTTGTTGTTATATGAATTTTGTCGAAATTGTTGTATAGTTACTCTAGACAAAATATACATTATTCTATTTTCCATGGAAATTATGTAGAATTATTATTTGGGTGAGAATATTATTTGTTTCAAATGTTAAAACATGTAATGTAAATTATGAAATTTCATCATGAATTACACAAACATTGTGCGCAATAGCAACACAAAACTTAGTCATAGATTTAGTATCACCTTGTGATGTCTCCTACTAGGGGATGTTCACTACCAGGAAAACACCAGTTGATGGAGATTTTTACGGAAGCACTTCTCCTTTCTTTTGTTTTGGTAGCCACATATTTTAGCAGATGTTTTTTTTTTGTGCATTTAAACCATACTAATGTGTTGATGTGCTTACTCATAACTTACACTGAAGTCAATTAAAATGTTTTATAAAGAATTTCAACAATTTTTTTTTTTTAATTATTGTTAATGCACCATTTATGTTTAACTACATTCGGCATAACCATACCATTTGCACGAAAGTCAGTTAAAATATTTTATAAAAAATATGGCCCATTTGTAATTCTTGTTGGTGAACCATTTATATTTAACAACATGTTGGAACCTCAAGTTATGTTGGTTCATCACACTTCTACTGGAAACAATCAGTCGAGCAGTCAATTCAAAGATGAATACAATCGGTCGGACAATGGACTAGTAGTCGAAAACATTTCAACAATGGATCAACCAATTGAGCTATCGACTACATAGTCGAGTCAACTTGGCAAGTCGACTAGCCGACACAATGACGCGGGTTTGATGGAAATCATTCCAACTGTCGATGGTTATTTATGGACAAGATATTCTCGATTTCAAGAAAATTTCTAGATCTAGAAACTATAAATAAAGGACCCTATGGGTCAATAATATATGAGTAATCTTTGTATCTATCATGTATTATGATGTTCTGATCATAATGTGTTGTGCTTAAGTGTTGAAACGATGTCTTTAGACACCACCAATCTTCTTGGAGTATTGTTTCTTCTTTTTGGTTTTCTTCATACTCTATTTCTCTCTTCTTAGGTTACCCCTAATCCCCAACATGGTATCAGAGCCACTGGTTTTGACCTCACCTGTTGTCCACGAATCTTGCTAAGTCGATTCTTGTAGTGATTGACTTTGGGCTACTGATTTGTCGACTATAACTTGTTCTAGATTGTGTTCATATCTGTATAACATAAAACATGACTTCCAATATTGAACCTATTGTTTTGAATTTACACTATATGGGCATCATATATGGAAACTTTATAGAAAAGCAAGGGGCTTTGGCACTATACTAAGGCCATTATTCTAGATCCAACAGATGACCAAGTGAAGTTTGTATTCGATGGGAAGAAATATGAGGTCATTGGAGTTATTATGACTTACATTTCTCAAGAGATTTTCTTTCATACAAGCGAGATCAACCGTTCTCATGAATTCTGGAAGAAGTTGAAGTCTTTTTTTGACAAATTTGATGAGAGCCAAGTTGTGCAATTAAAGAAAGAGTTGATCTCTCTTGATCCCCATTCCTTTGATAGGATTGAGGACTATGTGGCATGTGTTAAATAACTTCAGCAAAAAATGGGAAAATGTGGGAAGAATTTTCAGAAGAAAGATGAAAAACTCATTGAGTTGGTCCTCGTGAATACAAGAACACCTTTTGACGTGTTATGTTTCACATTCCAAACAATCTGGAAGGAACACAAGGAAGATGGTAAGAACTACACCTCTGATCCCTTCTGTGGCTTATTGATTAATTATCAAAACATGTTTCTTGATGAAGGAAATCTTGGTGGTAAACATCAGGTTCACTTGTTCAAGGGAAATGAAAAACTGAACTATAAAGAAGGAGAATGCTTTGATGCTCCTGTACGCAGAGAGCACTGTCATGATCAAAAGACTAGAGTGAATATTGATGTGTTGACATCCACCTAGAAGAATTGGAAGAAGAAAATGTTAGAATATAATGGATGTGCTCATTTAACCATAGACAATATAGCAAAATTGTCACCCAACCATAGGCCGAAGCCACCCCCGAGCATCTTAACCTTGACAGAGAATCATTCCAGAAGCAAACCCTAGACTGGATAGCCAAACAAAGGTGACACACCTTTCTCCAAAGATAGCGCACCAAGAAAGAGTAACAAGGGTTGATCAGAGAGTCCAAACCATAACCAAGAGAGAGTCCAAGCCAAAACTGAAATATGCTAGTTGCAACAGCTGCAACAACAACTCTCCTCCAAACTTGTGCACAAACTGGACAACTCCAATGCGCACAAGTGTTGCTTCTGCAGTTCTAAGAATACTGGCCAGAATGAAGACTAGCCTCCTGTATTTATACTATTTATGGCACACTGCCTGGGCCGACTTCTCATTTTGGGTGCTAATTCTTTAGTATATAACATTTTCTTTAGCCGACTTCTTCTCTTGGAGGCTAATAACCTAATATGAGTCATTCTCTTGAGTCGACTTGTATTCTAGGGTTATTAACCAATTAATTAGGGTTTCTTCTTGCTTCTCGGAATATTCTATTCTAACCAGTTTTCCACGTGGAGGTAAATACCTCCCCGGGCTACCATAATATCAACACTCCCTTCTAGCTAGGGAGGTATTGAAGGTAATGGTCTTGAGCACAAACATACCATTCACCTGGTGGCATCAACATAGTCGTATAGATTATATCTTGATTAGATCATGAGCACCATCATCACTATCAGTGTCATCAACTGCATCATCTCTTGAAACCATACTCCATCTAAGTAATCAGACATGATGTTTGATAAGTCACTCACTCCACAGAGTGACACACGAACCATTCTTCTAATCCGGACATATGTCCTAGAAGAATAAATGTCCTGGACCATTTTCCGTCTGGGAAATCTTTGTCCATTGATCATCCATCTAGCTGATAATTATCTCCAACACTATTGGTAGTCTTCAAGGCAATCAGAACAATGTCATTCAATAGAACACAACTGTGTCTATCCATAGTAGTACACAACTACAATCTAGTGGTACACTACCACACCAAGTAGCACACATATACTTGATTAGTGACATATAGTCACAATTAGTGGAACACATCCACCACAGTAGCATACAACTATTGTCCAGAGACATACAGTATCCATAAAAATCATATCATATGATATCAACCTGCATAGAAAAACATTGTTATGATATAAATTGAATCATCTAGGCCACTCTTCCACTCACATCTGTGAGATCTGGAAGAGCATCTGCCCTCAGAAGGTAAAACATCAACGGTGAACTATCTGGACTATTCTTCTCAAGCAAGGAAGAATAACTGTCTCGATTTCTGAGCCTAGACCATTCACCTATCTGGGCCATTCCTCTAGCACTAAACAAAGTGCAACATGGAGAGAATGAGTCTACCCTAGGGAATGTCTGTCCCTGATTGTTGAACCTGGACCATTCACCTATCTGGGCCATTCCTCCGGCACTAAACAAAGTGCAACCTGAAGATAACGAATCTTCCCTAGGGAATCATTGTCCGGACCATTTCCTAATGAAATGACTGTCCTGCACCAACCTCCAAAACGGACCATTCTTCGAAGTGGCTCATAACTGTGAGCTTCGAAAGAATGACTGTTCTGCGAGACGAACCAGTATTCTTGAGCACTACTAAGAGTGAGCGTCAAGAAGAGAGACTGTCCTAGACCATTCCCCCACACTGGCCACAAGGGGAATCGTTGTCTATGGTACATCAGCAATCCATCAAACCATTTTCATTACGAAAATGACCATTCGATCTGGACCATTTTCCAAACTGGAAAAGAACTGCTCATCTTGGACCATTTTTCGAACTTGAAAAATGACTGTCCATAAATCAATAACACATCAATGCTCCCTCCCAACCTGGGAGTTATCTCTTCCTTTTTCAATAAGGAAGTCGTCTCCAAGAGCTCCATCTTGAGTACGCAAAACTCTTTCATCTTGGACAAAGGATTTACCAAAATGTCTTCTTATCTGCTCATCTGTGGAGATATATATTGGAGAACCACTTTCTCTTTTATGGACTTTATCACAGAGAATGTAATTCTTGATCTCAATGTACTTCGGTCTTTCTGGAACACTAATTTTCTGAAGGCTTCATATAGCTCTGATCATTCTAGTATATCATAGTTGGATTCAACTCTTTTGTTTCCTGCTATCTCATAACATCGTGGCAAGGCTCAAACTGGAACATATCCATGTGGCACTTCTTCTGTCATCATGAGAGTTTTTCATGGATTAGAAATCCATCGTCCTGGACTTCTAAGTAACCATTCCGATTTTATCATAGAAGGTTTTCACCACGCTTCTGTTGTGCATGAGAGGCTTTGCACCAAGTTGTTTAAGTCCATACAAAATCTTCTTCCATCTGCATACAAGGGTCTCTTTCTGGTATACCTCAAAGCCTTTAGGTTTATTTATATACGCTCTTTGTTCAATTATTTTGGAGAACAGTCTTTGCATTCATCTGATGTAAACTCCAATCCATGGATATTGGGTGCGATATAATGACTCATGTAGAGGTATGCTTGGTTTACTGGAACAACAAATCATCATAGTCTTCTCCCTCCATCTGGGATAACCTCTAGTTATGGATCTCACATTGCTTACATTCATAGGTATTCCATACATTTTTCTTCATCACAACTTTCATTTCCTTTGCTTGATTGCTTCTAGAAGGTTCAGATCAAGCTGGTAGTCTTGTGATTCTCGATATAATGATTGGTTGTTTTGGATTTTCTTTCTTTCTTGGAATCTTCATGCTCTTCTTCATGTTTCTCTTTGGCACTTGGGTTCATGGAGTTTTCTATAGATTCCATGCCTTGAATATTCCAACTTCTTCCTTTCAGGATGTGGATGGACAACCAGGGATACTTTAAGGCTTCTTTTCGAAGAAAACTTCCTCTAAATTTAAACTGAACACATGTTGTTTTTCATGATTGCTATCATTGATGGGAACATGAATATATACTTCATCGTCTTCAATGAATCATTTTATTTAGGATTACCTCCGTCCTAATCCTTGCTTCTTGCATGCTTTTCTTTTGGAATTCAATAATCATCTCCCTCCAACTAAGAGAGCCCACACTTTCTTCCGCATCCTTATTGCTTTCTACAAAGTGTCATAAGTCCTTTTCCAATTTCCTCTTGATTGTTGACTTCTTTCTGTTTTCACTTTTTCTAGATTTCTTCAGGTTTGATTCTTCTTTCGGCTTATCTTGCAATTGTTACTTATGAATTGTCACCAGGGGTTGTTGATGTACTTCATCCTTTCATGTGTATTGCCTGACTTGTATTCATCGTGATGGCAGTCCTTATTTTGTTGTTCTTCCATAGGTGTATTTTCTCTTTGAACATCTTATCTTCTAAGAAATATATATGCAAGATATGTACAAAAAACATGGTATGTACAAGAACTATGAAGAGTATGGTTACCTTGTCCTAGAAGAAGAAGTTTGTTTCATCCTCCTTAGTCTTCTTTGAAGGTTCCTTTTCTTCGACAACTGATGCTTTGTGTGTCTCCTTCCTTTTCTTTAGCTCGAGACAATGATTCTTGTAATGACCATATTTTCGTTAGTTGAAGCATTTTATTTCTGACATATCTTTCTCTTGATTTGGATTCTTCCTTGAGCCAAACTTACTTTTGTTCCTGAAATTCTTGAATCTTGTTGTGAAGGCTTGATCATCGTATTTCTTTTGAGGTTTCTCTTTTGCACTAATCCTTGATTCTTCTTGTGCACAGCAAGTCCAAATTTCTTCAAATGTAGGATACTCCTTCCTTGTGTTCATGCTTGCGGAAAATGCATCCCATGTCTTGGGAAGACCATTGAGTACTATATTTACCAGTTCCTTCTCTGAAATGATTTCTTCAATAGCTTGTAGTTGATCTCTTAACAGAGAGATTCTCACAAAGTATGATGTTATGTTGTCATCATCATTCATCTTCATGTCATGGATCTCATTCTTCAGACTCATTACTTGTCCAATGTTTATGACTGCGAAGAGGTTTGTTAGGGCATCGTACATATTCTTAGACAAATCAAGATGGGAGATGTAGGGTATCAAGTGGTATTTTATAGAATCCACTATGATACTCATGGCATTGATGTCATTGTCTTTGAACTTCTCCATAACTGCAATGTTTTGTGGTTCCTTCTCTTTTCCTTCTTCAAACTCTGGTTATACAATATTTCCTTTCACGATATCCAACACTTTATTCTTGGCAAGGATGAGATAAATCATTGTCTTCCATGCTCTGAAGTTAGAAGCCCCTTCTAACTTTTTTTTTGACTTCATAGAGTAAGTCATGGTTGTTTTGACTTGGTCAACCCTAGATTTGACCAAAAAATAAAACTTGATGTCTTAGCTTCCTGAGAGTACCAAGAGATGCGCTAGGCTAGGGTGCACTAGACTATCCAGGAATTTGGTCAATCTCTTCACTTAAGGTGCCTCAACGAGAGGGTTAGGGTTTCGTTGCTGCAGCATAAATTGGTTGCAACTGCAACTGCAACTGAGAAAATCCTCCCAATCTATCTTCCAATGGTTATACTGTCCGAAGATAGTGTGGGCCCATAACCTATTAGAATATAATGGATGTGCTCATTTAACCATAGAAAATATAACAATATTGTCACCCAACCATAGGCCAAAGCCACCCCCGAGCACCTTAACCTTGACATAGAATCATTCTGGAAGCAAACCCTAGACTGGATAGCCAAACAAAGGTGGTGGACCTTTTTCCAAGGATAGCGCACCAAGCAAGAGTAACAAGAGCTTATTAGAGAGTCCAAACCATAACCAAGAGAGAGTCCAAGCCAAAACTGAAATCTGCTAGTTGCAGCAGCTGCACCAACAACTCTCCTCCAAAATTGCACACAAACTGGCCAACTGCAGTGTGCACAAGTGTTTCTTCTACATTTATGAGAATACTGACCAGAATGAAGACTGGCCTCATGTATTTATACTATTTCTGGCAAACTGCCTGGGCCGACTTCTCATTCTAGGTGTTAATTCTTTAGTATATAACATTTTCTTTAGCTGACTTCTTCTCTTGGAGGCTAATAACCTAATACGAGTCATTCTCTTGAGCCGACTTGTCTTCTAGGGTTATTAACCAATTAATTAGGGTTTCTTCTTGCTTCCCAGAATATTCTATTCTCGTAAGGTTTACATGTCGAGGTAAATACCTCCTACAGCTACCATAATATCAACAGAAAACATGTCTCTATTGTGGAAATACTTGACATATGGAGAGAAACTACTAAAAGAAGAACTATGTCTTAAAATAAAAGTTGAAGCATCTTGAAGGAAATGTGTTGGTTTTGTGTTGAACAACCGATAATTTCACCTTCCTAGTTGGAACTTATCAAGCATTGTGTTTTCATACTTCACAACATGAATGGTTAGTTAATTCTAGGTGCATTCATCATATGGAAAACGCTGCCTCTAAATTTTCCTTCTTAGATTAGGATATTGAGTGAAAGATATATGTAGTTGATGATTTTCCTCTCGACATTGTCGATCATGGTGATGTTCCCTATCAACATGGTAAAATTGTCGATGTCTATTCTGTGTCTAATATCAATGAAAATCTCTTGTTAATTTCCCAGCTAATGCAAGTTGGTAATATTTTTGAGTTTTGGCCAGATCGGTTCTTTGTTAGGGATCTAATGAATGATCGGTCGGTTTCCACCAAAGGTTTTCTTGACTCAAAGGATGGACTGTATAAGTTATGTGACCTACCTTGACCAGACCCTGAACTGAATGCACTCATCGAATAGACCAATGAATGGTGCAAAATTTGGCATGAACGACTTGGACACCTAAATTTTTGAAGTCTGAAGTCGATGGCCACTCAAAACATGGGTACTGGTCTACCCAAATTTCTTCCACTTGATTGAATCTGTAGAGGATGTGTGCTAGGGAATCATCATCAGAGACCTTTCAAGTCTAGCAAAGTGTGGCAAGAAAAAAAACCACTTAAACTTGTTCACAATTATCTTTGTTGTATTAATCATCCCTCATTATTAGGTGAAAAGGATATTTTTACCTTTATCAATGATCTCTCTATATTTACTTGGCTCTATTTCTTGAAAAATAAAGGTCATGTCTTTGATAAATTCAAGGAATTTAGGGCATTTCCTAAGCAGTGCAATCGACCTATCAAATGTTTGAGATATGATAACAACGAAGAGTATGTGAATCAACCATTTGAAGAATATTTTTCTCGATCTAGTATTTCCTAGTAGAAGTCTAATCCTCATACTCTTCAGTAGAATGATGTAGCTGAAAGAAAGAATCAGACTTTGGTCGAAATGGCTCATTGTCTTTTGTAGGCCAAAGATATGCCGACTCATTTTTAGGTTGAAGCTATTTACTATGTGAATATCTCTCGAATCATATTCCGACTAGAGTTGTCAATTATGTGACTCCAGTCGAGAGATGGTGTGGAAAGAAGCCCTCAGTCAACCACCTTAGGGTTTTTGGATGTATTGCTTGGACCCATATTTATGACGATTGTTGGAAGAAATTGGATGCAAAGAGTCATGCTTGCATCATGATGGGCTACTCCGAAGAATCCAAAGCATGTCGATTGTTTGATCTTATCAAACGACATATCATTATCAAAATAAATGTGATGTTTAATGAGAATTATTCAAGCATGTAGTTGTTGAATGTTTCTTCTACTATATTCCAGAATGATTATTTTGATATCCTTGTCGACATTGGATCACTTGTTCCTTTTTCAACATTTCGATCGGGTAGTTGAAATTTGTCCCTATTTCATTCAGACCATCAACCTATGTTCCTGATTCGACTGAGCAATCGATCTCTATTTTGACAGGTCCTCTATCTACCTCAACTAAAACAGTTCCTTCTTTGAATCAACCTTCTGTAGTGATATCATTTCACCATTTCCATGCCTACTTCGATGGGCTACTAAGATGATTGAAGTTGTTGGACTTGATGTTGGTGATGTTTTTTCAGAACTCAAGACTCCTAGCCAGAAGCAACATGCCATTATTGCTTTGATGACTCGTGTTCTTGAGACCTGTGATCTTGTCTCTTATATAGATGCACAAAGCCAACCTGAATGAGAGTTGGATGAAATGAACTCTCTTTGAAAGATTCATACTTGGTATTTAGTTCTTTGAAGTCAAGGGAAGAACATAATAAAATGTCGATGGGTTTATAAGACCAAATTTACCTTTGAAGGTGTTCTTGAGCATCATAAAGCTCGTTTGATCAAAAAAGTGTTTTCTCGGCAAGAAGGAATAGACTACATTGATACATTTGTCATTGTTTCAAAGATGAATTTTGTTTGACTGATTCTTTCCCTTGTTGGTTGATTTGGATGGCAGATCCACCAGGTGGATGTTAAAAGCGCCTTCCTTCATGGAAATTTATCTGAAGAAATTTTCATGGAACAACCCCCTAGCTTTGTGACATATTCATGTCTTTTTTTTCAACTTCAAAAGTCTCTTTATGGTTTGAAACAAACTCCTAGATCTTGGTATGTTAAGATTGAATGTTTTTTTCTCAATCTTGTTTTCAAACGTTATGAATATGATCACAGTCTCTATGTATTACATGATAATGGTGATACCATAATTATTGTTGTATATGTTGATGACTTGGTCATAACTGGAAATAACGTTGATCTCATTCTTAGATTTAAGAGACAACTTGTTGACACCTTTGATACGATAGATCTTGGTCTTTTGCATTATTTTCTCGATCTTCAAGTTTTACCTCTATCTGATGGTTTGTTTCTCTCTCAATCTAAATATGTATTGGATCTACTGAACCATTTTAAGATGGTCGACTGTAATTTGAGTGATACTCTTTTTCTGTCTAGGTTGAAGCTAACTAAATATTGTCAGTCGACGCCACTCTTTATCGACAACTGGTTGGTAGACTTATTTCTCTCTCACAGGTGACCTGATATTTCCTTTGTTATTAGTGTGATTTCTTGGTTTATGCAAGATCCCCAAGAAAGTCACTGGAAATATGTCAAAATCGTTGTTTGTTACATCAAGTGTACCTCTCATCTTGGTATCAAATATTGTCGAAGCTCAGACTTGTTAGTCAGTTTCATTGAATTCAATTGGGAAAGAAACAATGATAAACCAAATTACACCTTTGGCTATGTGTTCCTCTTTAGCACTGGACTTTTGGTTTGGTCATGCGAGAAACAAAATGTAGTCTTTCTATCGACTACTGAAGCTGAGTATCATGGCATTATTAATGTTGGTATAGAGGCTGTTTGGATTCTCCATCTCTTGGGTGAACTTGGTTTTTCTATTTAGGCCTTGATTGTTATCCATTGTGACAATCAGAATGAAATAAAGGTTGTTGATAATATTGTTGCACATAGTAAAATGAAGCATGTCGAACTTCATGTTCACTACCTGAGACAGTTGGTTCAAGAGAAGGTTGTCACTCTTGTCTATAGTAAAATCAATGATCATATCATTAATATATTTACCAAACCATTCTTTGAAGCTAGGCTTGTTAAGCTATATGATATGCTTGGGCTTCAGGAAACTGCGATTATGGGGAGGGGGGGGATCTGCTAATGTAATTTCATCTTTTCAATCTCCAAAATCGTGTGTTGATGGGAGGGTGTTGGAACCTCTAGTTATGTTGGTTCATCACAATTCTACTACAAACAGTTGGTCGAAGCAGTTGACTCACAAATACTCGGTCGAGTGGTCGACTCAAAACTGAAGACAGCTGGTCAGATGGTCGAGTAGACAGTCAGTCGGACAATTGACTAGCAATCCAAGACAATTCAACTATGGATCGACCAATCGATCCATAGACTACGTGGTCGAGTTGATTTGGTAAGTTGACTAGTCGACACAATGGCACATGTTTGCTGGAAATCATTCCAACCACCAACGATTATTTGTGGACAAGATCTTCCCAAGTTCAAGGAAATTGGTTAAATCCATAAACTATAAATAAATGACCATATGGGTCAATGATATATGAGTAATATTTGTACCTATCATGCATTATGATGTTATAATTATAATGTGTTGTGCTTAAGTGTTGAAACTGTTAATATTATGGTAGCTGCGGCAGGTATTTACCTCCATGTGTGAACCTAACGAGAATAGAAGACTCTGGAAAGCAAGAAGAAAACCCTAATGAGTTGGCTAATAACCCTATAAGTCTTTTCGACTCAAGAAGATAATTTATATTATGTTATTAGCCTCCAAGAGAAGAAGTCGGCCATAAATAATAATAATATACTGAACAGACACATATCCAGAAGGAGAAGTCAGCCCCAACAAATTTGGCAGAACCAGTATAAATACAGGGCACCAGTTCTCATTTGACAACATCTCAGAATTGCAGTTCCCAGTTTGGTGCGCACTGCAGTTCCCAGTTTGGTGCGCATATGTGGAGGAGAGCTACAGTTGCAACTAGTTTTCAGTTTGAGCTTGGACTATCTCTTGGCTAGGGTTTGGACTATCTGATCAGCTATTGTTGGTGCGCTATCCTTGGAGGAAGATGCATTACACCTTGTTTGGCTATCTAGCCTAGGGTTTGCTTCCAGAGTAATTCTCAGTCAAGGTTAAGGTGCTTGGAGGGTGGCTTCGACCTATGATTGGGTGACGAGGGTATCGTCAATGGTAAAACGAGCACACCATATTCTATATTCTAACAGGTTATGGGCCCAAACCTCCTTCATTCAGTCTAAACATTGGAATGAAACATAGTCGCTAGGATATTGAGCTCGTTGAGGAACTGTCACTAGGGTTACTAGCAAAAGTAGCTCCCAAGACACTGCTGCTAGGGTTACTAGCAAGAGCAGTTGCAGAAACCCTAAACCTCTTGTTGAAGCACCTTAAGTGAAGAGATTGACCTAATCTCTGGACAGATCAGTGCGCCCTAGCCCAGCACATCTCCTGATACTCTCAGCAAGACAAGACGTGAAGTTTGAATTTTTGGTAAAATCTAGGGTTTGACCAAGTCAAGTAGCCATGACTAACTCTATGAAGTCTCAGAACAAGTTAGATGGATCCTCTAACTTCAGAGCGTGGAAGACAAGGATTGACCTCATCCTTGCCAAGAATAAAGTACTAGATATCGTGAAAGGAAAGATCGTGAAGCCAGAGTTTGAAGAAGGAGAAGAGAAGGAACCACAAAACGTTGCAACTATGGAGAAGTTCAAAGATGTTGACATCAATGTCATGAGTATCATAGTGGATTCCATAAAAGACCACTTGATACCCTACATCTCCCATCTTGACTCATCGAAGAATATGTACGATGCCCTAACAAATCTCTTCTCAGTCAGAAACATTGGACAAGTTATGAGTTTGAAGAATGAGCTCTGTGACATGAAGATGAATGATGATGACAACATAACATCATACTTTGTAATAATCTCCCAGTTAAGAGATCAACTACAAGCTATTGAAGAGATCACTTCAGAGAAGGAATTGGT
>SNQJ01S0000752.1:154289-167058 GCA_010110895.2 Picea sitchensis | reverse complement strand
TGAGAATATTGAATATCTACAGGTGACTGAGGTAACCAAAGGATATCTAAGCCAAATTTCAGAGGGAAGGTGAAGTAAAGAAGGCCGAAATTCAAGGGAGGATAAATTATTTTGATGATGCTTTCTAAGGTATGTTATTTACACATCATCTCACCATTTTCGCAATAAATTTTTTTATAGAATGATTCAGACTGTGAATTTTTAAGCTAATTGAGGAAACATATCCAAGTAGCTATGGTACAAATTTCATCTTGTGGGTCATTGTATTTTTGGAGTTACACTCTGTGGGAAATAGGGTTTGTGGCTAGTCCTGAAACTAGTCTAAAACCAATGTTTCGGGTAAAAACGCCATAACTCCTTCATAACATATCCAAATTTAGTAAGACCAAATGTGTTGGTTATAGTACAGTATTTAGTATTATGTGTACCATTTTCATATCCATACAACAAATATTCAGTGCGGGGCATGCTCTACAAGTTCGCTCTCTAGAATAAGCCAGAATTCAACAAGGTATGCCATTTTTGCTATAACTCCTTTTCTGAGAGGTTCCAAGTAGTGAAACCTGGAGGAATTGCATAAACCACAATGAAGCAAATTGTGTACTATTTTTCAGATCTTTATTCATTACAGGTACATAGTTATGATTATTTCAAGTTAGGGTTTTTGACTAATCCAAAATTAGTCACGTGAGACGAAAGTAAAGTTTGATGAAAATGATAGTCTCTTATTGTTAAAGTTAAGGAAGGTTTGAAGGTATGTGATCATATACACCAGGTCTATTACAGAGTTACAAATCAGATTTGGATGATGAAATTGATGAGGGATTTTGGTTGAGGTACATGGTTGAGACAAGTAGTTGATGAGGTGGCACATACATGAGGTGTATATTTGATGATGTTGGTACATCTTGATGAGTCATATTTTATGTGTATTTGATGCATGATTGGTACATATTTGGTGCATGGTTGATGCACTATTTGATGGTACAAGTTGAAGTACAGGTTGGTGCATGGTTGATGCACTTGTTTATGTGCAGATTGATTACAAGTTGATGCACTTGTTTATGGTACAGGTTGTTACAGTGGTATATCTCATAGTGATATTGTGACAGTGGTTCCATCATTCTACTTCTACGTTAGGGCGGTTAGATGGGGCAAGGAGAGGTGGTTGTAGCCACCTTCCAGTTTTAGTCGGAGAACATAGGAGGTTGTAGCCTCCTTCTGGTTGTAGCCAGATAATTGGGGAGTTGGAGCTTCCCTCAGGTTGTATCCTAAGAAACTAGGGGGTTGGAGCCTCCTTCCAGTTGCATCTGGAAAACAAAGGAAGTTGGTGCTTCCAATGAATGTAATTCTTAAAGACATATTAAAAAAACCATTATGTGGTTTTCTCCCACTTTGGGTTTCCACGTAAAAACATTGGTGTACTGTGTATGTGTATGGTTGCTCATTTTTTCATTGTTTATTTACTCTGCAACTATTGGATGATAATTCTACATTGATATAACACTTGCCTATTGTGGTTAAAAAGGATTGAATTTCTCTATTATTGATTCACCCCCCTTAATAAACCAACAATTGGTATCAGAGCCGGTTCCTTTAGGAAACAGTTTAACCACTAGAAGGAGATCGTGGATTATTCTGAGAATGGAGTACCAATGTTTAATGATCAGAATGGTTTTAAGTATGAGATGTGGAGTAGAAGAACGTAAGTATTTGTACATGCACAGGGACATTATATTTGGCTATCAGTTGTTACAGGATATGATAGTTCAAAAAGGGAAAAGACTGTAGCCAAGAAGGAATTGAAGAAGAATAACAAAATAGCAATGGATTTCATATGGGAAGGATTACCTAATCGGTAAGAGAAAAGGTTGGTAAATGTTCATCATCCAAAGAACTTTGGGATAAGTTACATGACATATATTCTTCACCCATCGTAGATTCAAAAAATTCCAAAGAATAAGTAGATACATATCAAGAAGAATTATGTTCACCATGTCAAACAGATTCAGAAGATGAAGAGTACATAATCACTAGAGAATTGATTAATGATTTAGATTAACTAAGAGAAGAAAAAAAGCCTCTCAAAAAAGAATTGATGAAACAAAAGAAAGTGTTCACATTTTTGAAGAAGCCCAACAGGTCATCGAGAACTTAAGAACTCAACTAGAAGAAGCCAAAAAGATTGAAGAAAATCTTGAATATCAAAAGAAGTATTTGGAAGCCAACATAGAATCACAGAAGGAAGAAGCAGAAACACAAGAGAAAATATTAACAGATCATCTTAAGGAAATAACTAACGATATAAACCATCTTGAGGCAGAGTTTGGTCAAGAAGATAAATGACTTGAAGAGGAAATAATCACATTAAAAATTTATCTTGAAGAAGCGAAAAGAATAGAAGAAGTCATGAAGTCTCAGATAATGAAGAAAGAAGAAGAGGTTTAGAAGCTTGAAGAATACGTTGTCACATTTATAAGTAAAATCATCAAGCCCAAAAAGAATGTTGAAGAGACAGGATGATCCAAAAAGATCTTTTAAATGAAAATGGTTGAGTTATCAAAACATGAGTTATTTTACCATTTAGGAACTTAATGAAAGAGGAATAATTAAAGAGGAAACATAGAATTCATTAAGAAATATACATATCTGAAAGTAAGCATGAAGAACAACAAACCATAAAACACCAAATTGATAACGGAGTTCAATAATCTCGCCTACGTCTCTGAGCCTTTGTCTTAGTGGGTGAGGCTTTCTTATTTCTATTCAAAGCTTTAAAAGTACATCCTAACAGTGCCAATTGGATTACAAACTAATCTAGTATTTTTCTACTAGATCTCTAGAACCCAACAAAACTGACAGCACTGAAATTGGATGAATGGAGCTCCCAGAAATGGCCTGTAAAGGTGCTCTCCTCAATGGCTTCCCCGCATAAAAATGGATTTGGCTCAATAATTATTCAGAATAAACTTTTTATAAACCTCTTTAATGGCTTCAAGAACCTCTAGTTTATACATACTATAAGTGGGTAACAACCTCCCAACTTTTCCCCAATATCTGGCCTCAAAAAGGGCCCAATATCCCCCAAAAATGACCAAAATCCCACAAATCTGCTAAGAAAATCAACAAAAATCATACAATAATATATAAAAATCCACTTTGGGCATAAATCAAGAGTGCAACCCCTCGTTCGCGGGCTCTTGGTCACCTGACGCACTCAATGTGGCCGAGTGCTAAATGATGGGCGCACTAGCCCCTAATGTTCTGGGTCCTAGTCCCGTGTGTGGCCATGTGCCCACACCCCTGGCTCCCACGCGGTCTAATATATTTAGGCCCCTCTCTCATTAGCTCCTGGGCTAGTTCCCTAGTCATTGAGCTAGCCCGACCGACCGAGCACTAACTGTTATCCGCACACCAAACAACAACAAAGGCCGGGTCATATTCTATACGCCAAAACCGGGGGCTGAGTGTTGGACCGTGTAGAAACCACGCCAAGTGATAGGTCTACGAATGAGGTTATATGGTTTATGTTAAAACAAGGGTTTGGGCCCATCCCCGACCCTTTCCGTGACCAACTGAACCTTTATACAAGTTTAAAATAATATTGCACCACATTTGGTTAATACCCACCCAATAGGCGGGCTGGTAGCCCGGCTTACGCGAAGAGCTTGGCACCCATGGAGGTCCATGGTTCGAATCTGCTGTGCTCCAAACAATTTTTCAATAAACATTAACCAACGAATGGGTGCAACGTGGCAGCCCATGTATGGGCCACATGGCACCATGCTACTAGCCCTCAATCTACCATGTGTCAACAGCTCATTCGACCACTTGTCTGTCGTCATGCCAAGTCAACAACTTGCCACATCATCTCGTACGAACATGACATGTGTCACCCTTGTAGTGGTGAAAGGTGTCACTCCCTGACTCATCTACCTGTCTTCCCACATCAGTGCCAACTGTACCCTGCCACGTCAGTTGTACGGTCGTACGGATTGTACAGTGAGTTGCCACGTGGCACTATACGGACTGTACAGTCAACATTTTTTTTGTTTGTTTGGTGAAATGAACACACCACGATATCTTGAGCATACAACATTCATTTGAGCCCGTTCAAGTTGTGTTGGGTTAGTAACGTCAAGGCCTATGCACACGTCTGTTTTGACGAGATTCTGAGCACTTTGATTTTTAGGCCTTCCTAGACCCAATCTAGTCCCGAGATCCAATTTTGGATCACACCTCCCCACTAAAGACATTTTGGTCCTCCAAAAGGTTAGTGACCAGTACTCAAGTGTGGGATAGGCCACCCGACTTGTTCTCTATCTTTAAGCTCTGTCCTGTGCACCTGTCTCATCAAGATCAACTGTAAAACAATCATGATAACTGACAGCATATTGTTAGCCATTTGTACTCTGTCACATCTTACTGAAGCCACTATCATCCTTGTTGACAACATTACTAATGATAACATCAGAAATATGACTGCAAATTAGCTAATATGTTTGCAATACTTGCACGACATTAGTTTATCTTGAAGCAAAGTGTGATTGATCTTACATTCTACAATCATCTCTTGTTCTTGCTTAAGATCGATTACTTGATTTGAAACAATTATAGGTGTGTTTCTTGCATGATCCGCCTTTTTTAATTGTTCCGTTGTTTGAAGAGATTTATTTTCTTTAAAATGATGAGCATGAATAACATATTCTTGACCTTCTTTGATTAAGTGATAATGATTCCTTTCCCTATAGAAGATTTCTTTGTGATCATACAAATAAGGATTGCCTAAGACCATTCAACATTCACTTAGTGGCACCACATCACATATTACCTCATCCACAAACTTAGATGAAATTGCAAATTTTAAAGTGCATTGCTTGGTTATGTGCAATTGATGATTTTTGTTTATCCATTTAAGTGTGTAAGGCTTATGATGCATCTGAGTGTTTAATCCCAATTGCTTAACCAATTCTTCCGAAATCAAGTTAGATTGAGATCCACTATCTATCAATGTGTCGACCTTAGTATGTCTCATTATGAACCTTATATGAAACAATTTACTTCTAGAATCAAATACATCACCAATTTTACCTGTCAAACCAACCAATGAGACTTTAGATTCATCACCCGAATCCCATCCCAAGTCCATTGGTCGTGTTGTTGCTTCAACTGTTTGACTCCCTTTCCTTTCTTTGAACCACTTTGGTATCTTCTCGGGATGCAATTTCCAACAATGGTCCCCATCATGCCCCTCTTTATTACAATGCTTGAAAGAGGGCTTCTCTTCCTTTCTGGCCACTGAATTTTCCTTCTTACTATGCCACTTCCTTTTGTCCTCTTTCCTTGAAGACAATTCCCCTGATACACCAACCCCTATTTTCCTTGCTTCAATGTATGTTGCTTGAACAAAAACCTCATCAATATTAGTAGGTCCAAACATAAATACATTGTTTCGAATATGTGCACGTAAACCTCCAATATACTTCATAAGAGTTTCTTGGGTAGGTAAAGGAATATGTAACATCAATTCCATTTTACAAAATCCATCTGTGTATTCTTGCATTGTTTTTCCTTTTCTTAGTTTAAGAGCTTTCCATTCAATTAAAGTTTTCTCTTTATAACCTAAAGGATATAATTGCTTCCTAAGTGCAGAAATAAAACTTTGTCATGATGGAAATACATTACCCACTTGTTGCGTGCCATTTTTCAACTTGCTTTGCCACTAGATGGGTGTTGTGCATGCAAGTCTAAGCAATGCCAACTTGATCTGAGTTGCCTCATCCTTGATTTGTTTCACATTGCAATAAACCTCCATTTGTCTAACCCAATTATCAAGTCTCTCTGCATTGACTTCACCATCATACATAGGTAATTCAAATTTAACATCAAGATTAAGTAAAGGCATTTCTTGTTTATGTTTATGGACATGTTTTCTTTCTATAGATTTAGAACTTGAACTTGAAGAGGAAGGAGAAGAAGGAGGTGAAGGAGGAATTTGAGGAGGATCCTCTCCTTCTTCACTTTTGACCTTTGAAAATTCACCTAGATTTGGTCCAGGGATGATTTTAAGGATGGAAATTTGTTTTAAAATGTAGAAACCTTGGCGAATCCTACTAATCCTTCATATGCCAACTATAATTGTTTGGCGATATTTTTGTAAAAATATTCAAATTTATAAGGATTTTATATAGTTTTTATAAAATGTTGGCGATTTTTAAGGTAAAATAATTTTATCCTATAGAATTTGGGCGAATCATTTTTTAAATAGCGAATCTTGTTTTTGGAAAAACCATGGAAAATTAGCCCATTAGCGAAATTTAGCCCCTAAAATCATCCATGATTTGGTCTCTTCCATTCCATGTAATCATCATACAAAACCTTCATCATCTCCGACATGGCGAAGAAAGTTTTTCGAAACTCTTTCTCATCCTTAGAAAGTCCCTCTTCCGATGCCATCTTCTCACTTTGAGAATTTATCTTTCTCAATCCAATCAATGGATTATCTTCAAAAATCTCACCTTCACCATGGTTCATCCTTTCCCTGGTAATCATGCAAACTCAAAAACCAAACTTCAACTAGCTCTAATACGACTTGATCCGAAAAGGTATTTTAAATGACAATGGTTGAGTTATTAAAACATGAGTTATTTTACCATTTAGGAACTTAATGAAAGATGAATAATTAAAGAGGAAACATAGAATCCATTAAGAAATATATAGATCTAAAAGTAAGCATGAAGAACAACAAACCATAAAACACCAAAGTGATAACAGAGTTCGACAATCTCACCTACGTCTCCAAGCCTTTGTCTTAGTGGGTGAGGCTTTTCTATTTCTGTTCAAATCTTTAAAAGTACATCCTAATAGTGCCAATTGGCTTACAAAATGATCTAGTATTGTTCTACTAGATCTCTAAAACCCAACAAAACTGACAGCACTGAAATCGGATGAACAAAGCTCCCATAAATGGCCTGCAAAGGTGCTCTCCTCAATAGCTTCTCTGCATAAAAATGGCTTTGGATCAATAATTCTTCATCATAAACCTGTTATGAACCTCTTTAATGGATTCAAGAACCTCTGGTTTATATAGACTAGAAGTGGGTAACAACCTCCCAACTTCTCCCCAAAATTTGGCCTCAAAAAGGACCCGATATCCCCCAAAAATGACCAAAATCCCACAAATCTGCTAAGAAAATCAACAAAAATCATACATTAATGTATAAAAACCCAATTTGGGCATAAATCAAGGGCACAACCCCTTGTTCGTGGGCTCCTGGTCACCTGGCACGCTCTATGTGGCCTAGTGCTAAATGTTGGGCGTGTTGGCCCCTCTTGTTATGGGTCTCGGTCCTGTGTGTGGCCATGTGCCCACACCCCTAGCTCCCACACGCTCTAATACAATTAGGCCCCTCATTCATTAGCTCCTAGACTAGCGACTTGGTCAGCGGGCTAGCTTGACAGACCAGGCGCTAACCGTTATCTATGCGCCAAACAACAATAAAGGTCGGTTCATATGTTATATGCCGAAACCGGGGGCTGAGTGTTGGATCGCGTACAAAAATCCCACACCAAGTGATAGGTCTACGGACTGGGTTATATGGTGTATGTTAAACCAAGGGTTGGGGCCAAGCCCCAACCCTTTCCACGCCCAACTAAAACTTTATACAAGTTTAAAATAATATGGCGCCACATTTGGTTAAGACCCACTCGGTAGGCGGGCTGGGTAGCTCAGCCTACGCTAAGAGCTTGGCGCCCATGGAGGTCCATGGCTCGAATCCGCTGCGCTCCAAACAATTTTGCAATAAACATTAACCAATGAATGGGTGCCATGTGAAAGCCATGTCTGGGCCACGTGGCACCATTCTACTTGCCCTCAATAAGCCAGGTGTCAACAATTCATTCGACCACTTGTCTGTCATCATGCCCAGTCAACAACCTGCCACGTCGACCCATGCCAACTGTACCTGCCACGTTAGAAACCTACCACATCATCCCGTACGAACATGCCACATGTCACCATTGCAGTGGTGACATGTGTCACTCCCTGACTCGTCCACCTGTCTACCCATGACAGCGCCAACTGTACCTTTCCATGTCAGTTGTACGGTTGTACTTCCTGTATAGTCAGCTGCCACGTGGCACTATACAGACTGTACAATCAACATTCTTTTTTGCTTGTTTGTAAAAATGTACAGACTGCGATATATTGATCATACGACGTTCGTTTGATCCCATTCAAGTTGTGTTGGGTTCGTAACATCGAGGCCTATGCACACGTCCGTTTTGAGGATATTCTAAGCACTTTGATTTTTAGGCCTTCCTAGACGCAATTTGGTCCTGAGATCCAATTTTGGATCACAAAAACATCCACATTAGTTATAGAGAATGAAAAGAAGCACTCAATTTTGTTAGAAAATAAGAATGAACACATTAGAAAGAGCTATGCAGAAGCACTCAAGTTTGTTAGAAAATAAGAATGAAGAAATTAGAAAGAGTTATGTAGAAGTACTCAAAGGAAGGAATCATGGTCAACCAGAATCTAAGAAAACTATTGAAGATACATCTTCAAGAAGACCATTCATGCTCAAGTCACAAAGAAGCTTCAATCATGATCATGATCAGTCAAGGAAGAAATTTAGAAGGAATACACCACAAAGAAGATCATTCACTCCCACGTATGCAAATTTCTTTTATGGTCATTGTTTTTATTGTACTAATTTTGGACATAAGGTTGCAGATTGCAGGGATTATAAAAGAAATGTTCAAGCAAGAAGTGCATGTGTGGCCCCACATAACATTGAATGTTACAAATGTCATAACTATGGACACATAGCTAGTGATTGTACAAGCATGATTGATACTTCCATGAAAGAGAACATTGATATCATATCTAAGAAATTATGGATAAGAAAACATGAAGAACAGGTGAACAAAAACCAGGTCCCAAAGATTGCAATAAAACGAGATGAAAAAAATTCTACAGAGAAAAAGAAAGATGTCAAATACAAAAAGGTTTGGAAAATAACTGAAATAAAAGAAGGACGGGTAAATAAGGAACAGGTTCAAGAGATTGTACTTTCAGGCATTGTAGTGAAAGATAAATCCACAGGCAAAAAGAAAGAAGTTAGAGCTCAGAGAGATGATGAATATACCAATGAAGATGATGATGAATACACATTAGAGCAAAAAACATTCTGAGCCATTCGGCTTAGAGACTTCCAGGTAATATGAATAATAGATAAGGGGAGTCTATGCGATAGTTGTGATAGACCAAAGAACCATCCTTCGAGCAGCTTGCAGATTTTGAGAAGACAGATCTAGAGAAGTCAATTAGCAGAAGTACAATTTGATAGATTAATCAACACTTCATGATAGTATAGTGATAAATGAATCAACATTATGGACAGTTTCACAAATAGAGTCTTGGACAGTATGTACAAAGATGGATTTGTAAAGATACTTAGCAGGTTTGGACAGATATATGACAGTGGATGAGAGCATGGATTCATAGATTGGTTCAGAGATAAAGGAACATTATCATAATGGATGATAATTACACGAGAAATGGCTCGAACAATGCTAATGGATTCCAAATTCACAGATGATTTTTGGACACATGTAGTGCATACAACAATTCACATTCAAAACAGAGTAATGCTCAGAAACAACAATGAAAAAACTCCCTACGAACTATGGAAAGGAAGCACTGACAACAACCTCTACATCAAGATATGTCAAATCAACCAAGGAATTTTTATTTCTCAAACCAAGTATATCAGAGAAATGCTAAAGAGGTTTGGAATGGAAGATTGCAAACTAGTTACCACTCCTATGCAAACAAGTTGCAAGTTGAGAAAATATGATGATTCAAAGTCTACAGACTAGAGGAAATATAGGTCAATGATTGGTAGCTTACTATATGTGACAACATATAGACCATATACAATTCAGGGAGTTGGACAGGTGGCACAATTTCAAGCAACACCAAAGGAATCGCATGCATTAACGGTGAAGAGGATTTTTAGATATCTCAAAGGAACATAAGAGTTTGGATTATGGTATCCAAAAGGGAAGGATATATCACTTATTGCCTAAACAGATTGGGCAGGTTGCATTGATGACCGACAAAGCACCAATCGAGCAACGTTCTACTTGGGTGAGTGTTTAATATCATGGCTAAGAAAGAAACAATCATCATTATCCTTATCTATAGTCGAGGCAGAGTATATTGCAGCAAAAGGATGTTGTACACAGGTTCTATGGATGAAACAAACTCTAATAGATATACATGTTGAGTATGATGTCTGTTCCCATTCCAAACTATTGTGATAATACAAGCGCCATAAGTATCTCAAAGAACCCGGTGATGCACTCCAAGACGAAGCACATTCCAATCAAGTATCACTTTCTACGGGAACATGTTACAGAGAAGAACATCAGAGTTGAATATGTGGGCACAAAAGAACAAGTGGCAGACATCTTTACAAAACCGCTTCCATGAGAATCCTTTGAGTATCTTCGCCAGAGAATAAGAGTAATTTCTATTCCAAAATGAATGCTTTTGAATGCTTATCTTATATGTCTTAGATGTACATGAGGAAGCACCATAAATAGGACAATTCAGGTTGGGAGATCAGTTTCAGGAAGAGTTTTGTTAGGGGGAGCAACCTCGGATGGAAATATACCTTTTCCATTGATAACAAAGGGGGAGGGATTTATCAAATGAAAAGGTAAATGCTTGGAGAGAGAGCATAGAGGCATGTTTCCAAGGGGAGTGATTATCACAAGGGAAGAATGAGCGATGACTTCAGAGTGATGCCCTTTGTCAAAGGGGGATATATTATTCATATGAAGGGAGAGAGAGTAATCAGAGGCTTATAAACACAAAGACAAATCAAAGGCATGTAGATGGGGGGAGAAACCCCAAGGAGAATTTAGTCAGGGGGAGCATCCCCAAAGGGAAATACCCTTTGTCATTGATGTCAAAGGGGGAGAGATAGAAACATTGATGATGAGTATAAGCATGGATTTTATCATGACTAAGTGTTGCCATCAATGCCAAAGGGGGATATTGTTAGATAGTTGGTCTAGGTTGATGGATAGTTGGCATGGATTCTTGGTTGTCATTTATGTCAACCATTGGATAGCGATATTTTAGATTTATTTCAACCCTTATTGATTGATAATGATGTAAACCCTCGAAGAAAGTATGGTAGCGAATTCTGGTAGCACAAAGGTTTGGGTAATGGACCCAAGGTTGTTTCATGTATAATGATATGAGTTTTAATATATTTTAAGGTAATACTATTCTATATGTATAGTACATGTCATTCCATTTCCGGTGGTATGTGTAACGTCACATAACTCCTCACAGTTAAAGAGTTATGGCCACGAGAAGTTGGAGAACCCAGGTTTGGGTAATGGACCCAAGTTTGTTTGATGGATAATGGTATGAGTTTTGATATATTTGTAGGAAATACTATTATATATGGATAGTACATGTCATTCCATTTCCATTGGTATGTGGAACGTCACATAACTCCTCACGGTTAGAGAGTTATGGCCATGTGAAGTTGGAGAACCCTGATCATGAGTCATCTAGAAGCCCCAAAAGGTCAAAGTAGTCAAAGTGGTTTAATAGATTTTAGAAGATAAATAATAAAGTGAAGTGATGAGCATACTATAACTCAAAATAAATAGAAAATAAATTATTTAAATAATAAAGTTAATGGAGAAATTACTAATTGGACAAGTGGTTAGAAGTTGGTTAACCCTAAAATAACGAAAGTGGGTTAAGATGGTTAGAAGGTAACCCCTTTAGGTAAAGTGAAGTGATAAGTGTACTATAAGTCAAAGTGGATAAAAAATAATTTATTTAATGTATAAATTACTAATTGGACATGTGGTTAGAAGTTGGTTAACCCTAAAATAAGGAAAGTGGGTTAAGATGGTTAAAAGGTAACCCCTTGAGGAAGCTACATGAACGTATAAATAAGAGGAAAGGATCTCTAATTTTAATCACACTTGAGCATATTGAATATCTACAGGTGATTGAGGTAACCAAAGGATATCTAAGCCGAATTTCAGAGGGAAGGTGACGTAAAGAAGGCCAAAATTCAAGGGAGGATAAATTCTTTTGATGATTCTTTCTAAGGTATGTTATTTACAAGCCATCTCACCATTTTTGTAATAAATTTTTTTCTAGAATTATTCAGACCGTGAAATTGGAAGGCCATTGAGGAAACATATCCAAGTAGTTGTGGTAAAAATTTGAGTTCGTGGGTCGTTTTATTTTTGGAGTTACACTCCATGAAAAATAGGGTTTGTGGCTAGTCACGAAACTAGTCTAAAACAAGTGTTTTCGGTAAAAATGTCATAAATTATTCATAACAGATACAAATTTAGTAAGACAAATTTTTTTGGTTAGAGTACATTCTTTAGTATTCTGTGTACAATTTTCATATCCATACAACAAATTTTCTCCGAGGGGCACGCTCTACAAGTTCGCTCTCTAGAATAATCGAGAATTCAACAAGGTATGCCATTTTTTCTACAACTCCCTTTCTGAGAGGTTCCAAGTAGTGACACATGGAGGAATTGCATAAAACAAACTGAATAAAATTGTGTACTATTTTCATATCTTTATTCATTATAGGTACATAGTTATGATTATTTCAAGTTAGGGTTTTTGACTAATCCAAAATTAGTCATGTGAGACTAAAGTAAAGTTTGATGAAAATGCTAGTCTCTTGTTGTTAAAGTTAAGGAA
>SNQJ01S0000752.1:123348-134955 GCA_010110895.2 Picea sitchensis | reverse complement strand
CATAGAGTTTCAAATTCTCCACGTTCACTACTGAGTAAATGTACATGTATCGGGTAGACCGAGTTTGTAGGCATCATCTCCCACCTTCTCCAATACCTCAAAATGACCATATTGTAGAGCCTTGACCTTCTTACCAGGACCCTGTAGTATTTCCTTTGTTAAACAGTAACCAAACTCCATCTCCCACTTTGAATGTATTATTGGTTTTGTGTTGATCATGTCTAGCCTTATACTTTTCTTGTGAATTCTTCGATCTCTTGCACTTGGAAATGGATATGTCTAATATTTTCAACAAATTTCTCTAATCTCAAAGATTCTCCTGTGATGTCTTCCCCCACTCCTCCTTATTGTCCATATGCAACATCCAAGGGTGAAGGTGGAAAGTACCCAAAGAAAGTTTCAAAACGGGTCTTACTAGTAGAAGTGTGGATTTCTCTATTATAAGAGTGTTGAATATAGATCATATTGTTATCCCAAGTATTCAAATGCTTTTTATTATAACCCCTCAAAATTTGCACCAAAGTCCTATTGAATACTTTTATCTACCCATTTGTCTTTGGATATAATGTTGTAGATATTTTCAATTTAGTGTCCATATTCTCCCAAAGTGTCTTCGAAAATGCACTGAGAAATATGATATCCCTTTCCAAGATGAAGCTCCTTGGTATCCCAAAGTTGTTTGTTTCTTCTTGTCCTTTAGTGGTCTTTTTACAACGCATAATAATGCACATCTTGTTGAACCTTTCAACTACCACAAATAGATAGTCATGACCTTTCCTAGTTGTTGGTAAATATCCCACAAAATCCATGGAAATGTTTTCCCAAGGTCGAGTGGGTACAGGAAAGGGATGCTATATACCTTGATTCCTATTTGTAACATCCTTGTTTTTAATCCCTAGTTTAGCGATGTATAATGTAAATATGATATATGGTCGTGGGCCAAACGATGTAATATGTAAACATTTTATATTGAAATACTAAAATACAATGTAATGACAACTGCATATGGACACAAATAGAGTCATGGGGGATAAGTTACCACAAGAGAGGAGGGATATCTAAGGGGGGGATTGTATGTTAATCCCATGCCACTTTCTTTTATTATTATTTTTGTTATGAGCCTTCTATTTACCTTTTGAGTGTATCAAAGCCCCAATCATTGAATACATGTAAGTGGGTTGGGTGAAAATTCATTCCCCATAGTTATTGAGAGTATGGGGTTGAGTACAATCAACATTGAGAAATCTGAAAGTCAACATGCTTAGGTAAATAAGTAAATCCGTATGGGTACTATAGGTAGTTTTTGCATATAGATTTTGGGACAACAAGAGAGTGTTGATAGTTGTTACTTCAAAATATCCATAGTGGGTTTTTTGGGAGACTAGCTGGAGCCATAAAATACATGAAGAAGCAGTTCATTTGGCCTGTGAAGTAATTTTTTCTATGCAGAGTGTTATCACAGGAATTGTACTTGTGAAAAGGCCCCACAAGATGCCTATCTTGTGTAACAATTGGAAGTTTCTACCACTGTCACCTAAGTAGATACTTCCTTTGTTTTAGTGATGGAAGGAGGTCCAACACAAGGAAAGATTTTGTAGTGGCCTCAAAGGATCAAGTATAAATATTATCCAAGCCTACAACACCCTATATTGGTCAATTAGATGTTAGGTCTAGGTCTAGAAGAGGTAAAGAGGAAAATGAGGTAATTGGTTCACATGTATGAGACAAGAAACAATCCAAAGCATATAATAGACAATTGCCAAGTTATATAGCTCAACAATCACATTTAGACATTACATAATCAATAAAACCAATTTGTTTTTGTGAATTTATAGTATTAAACCAATGTATAACTTCAATTAATTTTTTGGAGCAACAATAGCTAAAAGCGCCCAAAAATTTAGCAATTGTGCATAAGAATTAAGCCTTCAACAAGTGCAACAACATTTGATTCCTAAAAAATTATTTTGAGTGTCTGTAGCTACAATATTAAGTAAGTATGCAACAATCAATTCAAGTCGTAATGGTTGTAGAAAACATTTATTACAACAACAATTTAGTTCACTTGTTTTCCAGGGTTAGAGTTAGTGAAGTTAGTCAAATCACTTAGAGAAAGCTATATGTATATTGGAGTATTGAGTATATTGGATTGAAGGGAGTATCTGTATATTGGACCATTGGGTAAGGGAGCACCAAATATCAAATCAATGGGATGTTTGACTTGATAGTGCATAGGCACCCCTACAGGTGAAGCAAAGAGGTCGTTGTATTCCTCTACAAGATTGTCCACCTATTTTTGCTGTGTAGAGATACACTATGTTGAATATGTGGTGGTCAAAGTGACCTTTCATTCACCTTTTGACCAAACCATGAAGCGGACAAACTTCACAGTCAATGAGATTATGTTTTGACACGATTTTGTCAAGATCAATGAAATTGCAATATTTGAAACTACCTTTGGTACCCTATAGGGATGACCTCCCAAAGTGACAATGACACTACAAGTTTAGGATTCATAAAAAACATGATATTTCCACATATAATGTTTTCCTAAAAGAACATCACAAACTTCGAGTGGGAGAACATCACAAACTTCGAGTGGGAGAACATCACACGGTACCTCATATTTGAACGACTTGATGTCATGGGATAGGAAACACTGTTAGTTGATGTGAAGGTCTCATCCTTAGCTCAACCAACCTATGTTGTATGGTTGGGGGTGTGTCATCATCGACAAATTCAATCTCTTGATGACCTTGGATGAGATCAAATTATTCTTTTTCTCGCTGTCAACGATGAAATATAGTGGAGTTCCCTTCACCCACATTTGTGAATGGAAGAGGTTTTCCCCTTCCTCAATCTCGTCCGACTAATATGGTTGGATCTTTGTGGTTATGAAGGTAGCACTAGGATTTTCATCGATGATCCTCTTTCCATTATCCGACTCCAAATCAAATTCTGAGTCAGGGTTTGACTCTTTTTATTTAAGCTTAGCCAACAATGACTTTTTGAGCAACATTCATCAGTGATGTGCCTGGGGTTTTTGTGGAACTTACACCACTTTTAATTGTCCTTCTTTGTCTTCTCATTACCCTTAATTTCTTGTGTCTTGGATTGGTTGTATTGAGGTTGGAATTCCTTGCTACGTCCCTATGAGTTACGACCACCTTTTCCATGCTTATATTGTTGCAAATTTGCATAACCGAACTCCTGCTTATTCTGCTACTTAAATTTCTTCTCGATTTTAACAACATATCAATAATTAGCTCCCGGTGAGGATATTTAAAATAAATCTATATTTTTTTGGATGTAGGTCACTATGGTACTCCATCACAATCTAGTCTCTTTCTTGACACATAGTCATCCATCTCATGTATTGGTCATCATAGTTTCTGAAAGGGTAGAACTCCTCCTTGAGGGCATCAAAAAAGGCCACCCAAGTGGATCTTGTTGCGAATTCCATATAATCTTCTTCATTATGTCTCTCCCAGTAAAATTCCCACAAATATTTGAAATGGGGAGGGATTTAAGGAGAGCGAAGGTGATCTTTTCAGTGTCATAATTTTTTTGAACAGAGTAATACCCTTCTAATAGATTCATCCATTTATCCAAAGCATCTACATCTTTCAAATAATGGGATATCAAATTTAACTTGTACCTTGATGGGCGTCACACCTTAAAAATGGCTTCTTGTTGAAGGTGCCTCACTTGTCGTTGACAATTTTCGAAGGATATGGGAAAAATTTGTCCATCATCTCATTCTATTGTCGTGCAAAGGCTTCCTTGAGAAACATTTTGAAAGGATATCATGTTTTTTCATCTCTCTTTTATTTTGCCATGGGAGGTTTCTTGGGCCATCGAGAGAAATTGTCCCCAAGTGAAACTAGCTCGAGACCCAACTCTCTATACCCTAACCTTGTTGGGGACATGCACCGAGAAATAACAAGGAGTATATGGATCTGATACCGCTGATCCGAATTATATTGAGAATTAAATGAGATACAAATAAAAATATAGCATCGAACACATAAATATATTGAAACCCAACTTCTATTAATGCATAAAATAGCATAATATTGTAGAACACAAACTGGAAAGACTGGTAGTAGTTTATCTTTGAAGAGAGAGAGAGAGAGAAATGTCGTCTATGTTCATTTACAAGAATATGATACAAAGGGTCGCAAGAATGGCCTTTTAAAATAAATAAATAACCCTAAAGGTCCAAAACCCTAACCCTAGGAGATAAAGTGCCAAAAGGTTTGTGGGCCCCAAAGTGGCTAGTTGATGCGTCAACTTCCCAAGGGCGCAATTTTTTCATACAATATTTGTCTGGGGAATTTACTAGGTCGTTGGAAATATTTGTTTGAGAAGCACAATAATTAGTTGGGCCTGGGCATGTCATGGCAACCTTAGGCCCTCGAATGGCCAAAAAACATCGTTTAGGGCCTCAAAATGGCCCCAGAAGTTTAGGACTTGAAAAATCATAACAAAAACAACCAAGATGGAGAACCGTGATGAGTCAGTGGAAGAGGTGGGTGGCCATCGACATCCACCTTGATCAATATGAGTAGTATAGAATTACGGATATGCAAGATATTAGTTAGGTGGTAGAGGAAACCACATGGGAGTATGCCTTGAGATTTCAAGATTTAATGAGAGGGATAACTTATTATATCCATGATATGCAACACAAGGAGTGGTTTATCGATGGGTTTCTTCCTCTGACAAAAATTCCCTTGATGAATTAAAGGATTATAAATCCTAAAGAATCACTGGAGTAGGTCATGAGGATAGTGTCAATGGCAGTGTATCTTAGAAATACTAAGATTGTGTCGATTAGAGAAGATACTAAGCTATCCAAGTTTTAGACATAGATTGCAACACTCATAGAACAAATCCAAGATCTCACTAAAGCCAAGGTAGAAAGGGAACATGTATGGTGCATTAGTTGTAAAGAAGAGGGACATCATGCAAACAAATTCCCTCTACTTGGAGGAGGTGTTTCGCAAAGCTCTAGTTGGTCCTTTCCCTAAAATACTTTTTGGTGGAGTTTCAAAAATGTCTTTAGTGGCACTATTTTAAAATATGAAAACAAGAGAGTATTGTGGGATTTGGAGAACGTATGGCCACCCTTTGAAACATTATCCCATCTTTCAGAAAAATTCCTTAGTGCATAATAATGTTCACAATGAGTTTTATGGCACTTAGAGCACACATAGTACAAATAATTTTTGGGATTTGGAGGATCTGGTAGAAAGGATGGAAAAAACATTATTTAGAGTGGAAGATAACTCACAATTGTAAGGTGGTAGAGGCAAAGGTCAATAAGGAGGATACCAAGGAGAAACATCTAGTGGGAGGACCAAGCCTATCAAGTGTTATAATTATGATTAGGTTGGAAACATTGCTTGTGACCACCCACTTCCCTGATGACCACAGTGTAACCACCATCAAGATACTATCCATTCTATCGAGAACTTCCTTGATCTAATTGAGAAGTGGGAACCTTGCGCAAGACAAAGTGTTGTGAACTTGGTGAATTTTAAACCTATATTGAATGGTCAAAGTGCACAACCCACGATCGGAATTAGGACTGGATAAGATTTTTGGACTAGGGCATACATCAACAATCCAACACCAGGTAGTATCTAGAAGGTTGTCACATTCATGCTTAAGTTTGATGTTGTGTAGTATGCCATCAAAATATTTAATAATGTGTCTAGACTCTACACCCCAAAAGTTGTGAAAAAAACTATATTTCATATTTTGGGATCTGCATAAGAAGGGAAATTGTATGGAAGAACCTTAGTTGTAGGAGATTGAGGTATATTAGTTGGATCTGTGTCAGAATAATTTCATCTACTTTTTTTTTAATTCTAAAGTATGAGTGATTTGATGAGGAATTTGTGCACCTTTCTCAAATGATTAGTAGGAGGTGAAGGAGAGGTATCTACTTCTATTACTACCAATCTCCCCAAGAGGCACTCACATAGAGTTAAAAGGAGGAAAATTAGAACATGGAGAGAATTTCATTTAGATTCCCAAGTGGATGGTTATGCTATGAAGGATGTGATGTTCAATCTGGTGTTTAATGTGGATATTCTACCTAAGAAGTCTTGGGAGGTGATGGAAAAATCCAAAGTGGTTTACTCTCCAATACAATTGTGTTTGGTAAATCAATACCACATCTTTCCTATTGGACAACTGGAGAACGTGGTGGTAGACCTTGTAGGAGTAAAAAAAATTGCATATTTTGAGGTTAATGAGATTATGGATGAAAGAGATATATATCCTCGTTTTTTGGGGATATATCTATCCTATTTTGTTGGGGATATAATGGGATTTTCATAACATTTCTATCATTGATATGAAAAAGGATACTATGACTTTTTGAGGTAGAAGATATAAGAGGAACACAACCATTAGATCCATATCAAGGGGCATGGTACACTGAACCTACTAAGGGTAATTTCCAAGACACGATGTTGGATCATATCTATAATCTAACAATAGGTAGGAAAAATATTATATTAACCCAATTCTAGATGGATTAGTTAGCTGGAAAAGTATTCATTCTTTTGATAATGTCTCTGAGGAAATACAAAATTGGTAGGGCCGCAACCATGAACTATCTCCTAGTAGGTGTGATTTAATGGAATATAGAGTTGCAGAGGAACATAGAGTATGTGTAATGGATGTAGTGTTGAGGGATACTCCTGCTAACTAGTGGGCTATGCATAAGAAGAATCTTACTACCTAAAGTGTGTTTTTGCAAGATATTGTGTATAGGTTTGTTCCCTCTACCGAGTTTAAATGATACATTATGTCCTTAACTAATGGAGAAGAAATGAAATTCATAAAGAAATAAAAAAGTAATGCAAACCCTTCCATTCACATTGGAAACTATTTACAGAAATGGGGGAGGGAAGGGATTTGGTTGGAATATTGAGTACATAATTTTTTCTACATACCTTAGGGCCAATCCATAGGGCTTGGTATTTGCATGAAGAGTCAGAAGGTTGAATAAAGATGGGATTGTGATTCATGAAATTTTTTTCTTTACTTTTTCCTATATTGGAAAAGCTCCCAAGATTACAATTTCATTGATGGTTGTCAAACCACTTTTGTTCATTGACTAGTTGTTGCACTTGTTTCCCACTATGATTTTCCCTCAACATCGCAAGATGGTTATTTTAAAGGATTTAAAATGTTAGTTTGATGAATCATTTTGTTGTAGGAAGGTGTCCGTACAAGATTATGGAAAAAATAATGACCATGATTAAGAGTTGAAACATCTCTCTTTCTAGGAGACTAAAGGTTGAAGACAAATTCGGGAGAACAATGAAGCTTCTTTAAAAAAGTGTTCTCAATATCCCATCAAGTTGCATAAAATCAATATAAGGAATGAAGAATGCCTAAAAATTACTTATGTTGGATATTATTGGGATCAAAAAACTATGTCAAAAATTGTGGCATTGATGGAGTATAAGGATCTATTTCTATAGATTTTTACAAAGATAAATGGAATTAAAGTAGAGATACTGGGAGATGCAAATTGAGTTGAAAATGGATGAAAAGGGTATCAAACAATGCTCTCATCACCTCAATCCATAATTCAAAGAGAAGGTTAAAAAATAAATTGATTCTATGATTGTTGTAGGCCTAATATTCCTTGTTGAGGAATTTGATTTTGATCATCCCTATAGTGATCCAAAGTAATAAATATTCAGAAGATATTAAGGTACATGTGGAATCCAAAGGCCTTAATTCCACATGTGTACATGACCCATTTTTTACTCCTTTTAGAAATGAGGTACTTTATCAAGTTGTTGGTAAGGAATCCTACTCTTTCACACACAAAAAATGCGATATCACCAAGTAAGGATTGTAGAGGTGGATAAGAAGAAGACCACCTTTACCACAGAATGAGACTCCTTTGCTTACAATGAGATGCCCTTCAAATTGAAGAATGCTCCTGCTGCCTTTTCTCACAATGTAATAACAACCTTTTGGGACTATATTCACAAGTTTCTAGAGGTATACTTGGATGATTGGAAAATGTATAGGTTGTTGAAGGACCACATAGCAATGTTGAAACTATTGTTTGATCACTACATATAGTTATAGATATCACTCAATATGAAGAAGTGTGTTTTTTTTTGGACCCTTTGGTACATTGTTGGGAAAAATTGTATGCAAAGAAGGAGTCCTTGTGGGCCTAACCAAGATTTCTATAATTATAATTTTTTCTACCCTAGCTAATATTAAGACATTATGCTCCACTTTAGGCCACACTAGTTACTATCAAAATTCATCCACAACTATGCATATATCACAAAACCAATGGAGAAATTGTTGAAGAAATTGGAAGTCTTCTTTGGACCCTTGAATGTGATTTTGCTTTTAATTATTGAATGAGAAGTTGGTGAGTGATCCTATCTTTATCTTTCCTGATTGGAAAGTGGAATTTCATGTACATATAGATTCATCTAATATTTATTTAGGAGTAGTGCTTGTGCAACTAGATGAAGGGGATCTTGATCACCCTAATTATTTTGCAAGTAGGACATTATCTCAAGGCAAGTGCAATTGTAGAAATGATCGTTGAAAGGGAGGGGATAGCTATGGTTTACACTTTACAGAGGTTCTACCACTATCTATTGGGAGGCCATTTTATGTTTTACATAGATTATTCAACCTTGAAGTACCTTGTCAACAAGCATGTCTTACAAGGATGGATTTTCATGTGGTTATTGTTATTTTAGGAGTTATCATTTGAGGTCATTTTAAATCTATGGATACATAGTGTAGGTCGTAATCACTTTCCACAGATTGTGTCAGGTAAGTTAGGAGGTGTGCTAGATGATTAACTCCTAAATGTTAATCTCTATTGCATGGAATCTATACCTAACTATTTGGAGGAGATTACTTTAGTTTTGGATATATGTTCAACCCCTATAAATTACTCCACAACATAGAATCTCCACCGAGTAGTTTGAGATGTGGATTATCAGTGGATTTCTAGATAAAGTATAAGTTGAATACTGGCATAATCCTTTGGTGTTGTGTCCTATATATTGAATGCAAGTATATCCTTTGGTAATGTCATCATGGAGTTGTGGGATGATGTTATGGAGGTAAAGAAATTGTTTGCAAGGTTTTACAAGGTAACCTTTGGTATCCTATTGTATTTAAGGATGCCAAAGACTACATGAATATTTGCAACATGTGCCAATAGGTTGGGAATACATATAGTTGGAGGGATGGGTTTCCCATACATCATGTAAGGGAATTTAATCCATTTGAAAAGTGGGCAGTTGATTTGATTAGACCTACCATCCCACCTTCTAGACATTCCAAAGATTGATATGTCATCACTGTAACCAACTATCTCCCTAGGTGAGTAGAAGTGGCACCTACTCAACATTGTTCCACATATACTACAACATGCTTCATTTTTTATCATATCATCACTCGATTTGCCTATCCTATGAGTTTGAAAAGTGATCAAGCTTGTCATTTCCTTGGCTCTTATATCACAAATGTCACTTGAGATTTTTCAATCCAACACCACAAAAGAAAAATGTATCATCCACAGGTTAATGTGACAGCCAAATATTTTAACAAGTTTTTGGAACATGGATTGACCAAGGGTTTCTCATCTAATTGAGATAATTGGGATGAAATAATTCTAATAGTACTTTGGGTTTACAATATGACCACCGAGAGATTTCATAAGCAAACACCATTCCAACTAGTCTATGGGAAAGAGGTTGTGATCCCCATTGATTTTGAGGACCCTATTTTGTTTGTTGCACAAGCCACTTACATTACATAAGAAGAGTCATCTATGGAATGTCTAGCTTAGTTTGGATGCAACTAGAGGAATCCAAATTCCTATCCAATTTTCACTAGACAATTGAGAAACAAAGAAAAAAGGCTTGGAATGACTGCAACATCAAGGCCAAGCCATTTTCCAAAGGAGACCTAATTCTTCTTTATGGAACTAAATATTTGAAACATTTTGGCAAGTTATAGATGCACTGGCTAGGACCATTTTTAGTTGTAAATGTTAGAAAGTTTGGTCCAGACCATATAGTTCAACTTGATGATATTCTTTAGTCAATATGGGTGAATGGAAGATACTTGAATCTCCATACCCCAACCCCTTGATTCAATATTTATGCACCACTCCTATTTAGAGGAGTTCAATTATGTTATTTAGAGGAGTTTACCCCAACCCCTTGATTCAATATTTATGCACCACTCCTATTTAGAGAAGTTCAATTATGTTAGGTTGATTTTGGTTATGGTCAAGTTCTGGTTTTCTTTGTTTCATTTCAGTCCCGTTGGTCAAATTTTGTTTCCTTTTTGTATATGAGTCCAATGTCACGTTAATTTTTACCCTACTTTTTGTGTTAAAGTTGAAGTTGCGGCCATAGCTTTGTTTTTCAAGGAAGCATTCACTAGTCTAGTTTTTATTGATTCAAAGGCCACATATTTATGGTCAGGGGAGTGGAGGAAGACGTCAATTTAATTTAAAAGACCAATCCACTTTTGAATTTGTTTGCATTTAGTTGAGTCTTGTTATCGCTCAGTTTGTAATTTATGTCACAGGCTAGAGGATAAGGGTCAAACTGGCGTAACAAGGACCTACCCCACCCAATGTCACCACAATGGGGAGGTCCTTTCTATTTAGGGTGGCTAAGCCCAAGGGAGACGTCCTTGGCAATCTGGGGTTTGAAAGGAAAAGGCTCAAAGGATTAAGGCTAGTTACCCCTTCACAGATTACCACCAAGAAGATAGTCAAGTAAAGAATAACCACAGAAAAGACACCTATTTGCGAGACAAGACAACAATGAAACTAGTACATGCAATAATGGTTAATACTTCATAAATCAATGACTATCAAAATTTAATGTACATGAGCATATACAGTAGTAATTATTGACGAAGTCAATGATTGCAATAATGACAATGGTTATATAATGTTACTTGTCAATAAACACCAGAATAATATAGCATCAAATGAAAATGATCAATCCTTGAATTAAATCAATGCATTAAATGTCATTAATTGCTCATATACAAGAGGTTGCTGCATCAATATCCTAGAGATGACGTCAACTTCCTTTAGGGTTAGTATAATAGACAAAGTAGGTCAACGTTTTGCTGATTAGTCAATGAATAACATCAATTTATCAATGTCTATCACAAGATGGCCAAGCCAACAGTATTTTCTACCAACAATAGCTCAATAAAGGCATGACATCATCATTTATTGCAGAGTTAGTAGGGCTGTTGCGTCAAGTATGACGTCAGCCCTAGTTAGTACGTTAGGGTTAGTTAGGGTTTCAAAATTTGAGAGTTTGAAAGATGATTTTGCACAACAAGCTCAACGTTGGAGAGAATACCAGTGCCTTAGGGTAATATGGAGTCAAAAGAAAGGGAAAAATCTCAGGATGATTAAAATTTAAAGACTAGAAGGTTAGGTTCTATGGTGTTGCAATGGCAGGGCCCTAGAATCAAAACCCTAAGGGAAGGAGGCTCATTCTGGTGTTGCTTAAGCAAGGCCTCATGCTCCTTCCTCTTTCTCTAAATACTCTT
>SNQJ01S0000752.1:84194-108553 GCA_010110895.2 Picea sitchensis | reverse complement strand
CCTCCCCTTGTTAGGGTGAGTTTTTGGAATAGGTGGTGGAGTGCTCATATTGAAAAGAAGAGAAAAAAGATGTAACAAATATTATTAAGGATTGACTTTATCTCTCAAATCAACTTTTACTTCTGAAACATAAAATAAATAAAATATATTTAAATCTATTTACCTAAAATTAAAATTGAATCAAAGTAAAAAGTGACTCACCTCATTTCAGATGTCCAAATGCTCAACCCTTTGAAGAAGCCAAAAAATAATTTATGAAGTCCACAGAGAAGTCCAGAGAAACTACAGAGATTATTCTGGGTAAAAAAGGTAAAAACTACAAAGATTATTCCCGTTCAAAACCCTAGATATATAATCTTAGAAATAAAATATCTCCTAAAAAATAAATAAACAAATAAGTATTATTCTTGTTCAAAACCCTAGATATATAATCTTAGAAATTAAAATAGTATTTGTGTTGAAACCCTAGATATATAATCTTAATTTCAAAACCGCAGAGATCTACTATGCTCGTTCCAAACCGCGGAGAAATATTAATTTCAAAACCACAGAGAAGTAGTATTCCCGTTCAAAACCGCGGAGAAATATTATCAAAACCACAGAGAAGTAGTATTCCCGTTCAAAACCACAGAGAAATATTATTTCCGTTCAGAACCGCAGAGAAATATTATTCCCGTTCAAAACCGCAGAGAATTCTCGTTCAAAACCACAGAGTGTTCCCGTTCAAATCCGCAGAGAATAAGTTTGACAAACTCAACTCTTCTTACAAATTTATTTTATTTTTTCATGTGAAAAAAGTAAATAAAATAAAATATTTAAATTTAAACATAACATATTGAAAAAATGTAACCAAAAACTTTATAGATGTATAACTTTATCTTTGAACATTACTATTAAAAAATAAAAATACATATTTTAAATATTTTTATTATTTTCTCAACTTATAATATCGCAATAGTGTTGGGAGATACAAAAGGTGTCCCTCTTGACCTTGTTTGGGTTACCATAAGAAAGAAAGAGTGAATGGGAAAGCCAAAAAGAACTAACTGCAAACCCAGGGGGCAAAGTGAAAATAGGAATGGATGAAAAAGAATGTCACGGAATAGAATATGGGAATTTGTTCTTTTAGAATTGCAATTCTTCTCCACTTGCATTTATTATTGATGAGTAGAAAAGGCATATCATTGCTACTCAAAAGTAGATGTGTTTGTGAACGATCTATGAGACAATGAACCACTGCCGAGTTAGAGTAATTATTGGCACTGGTGCATAAACATACTTGGAAATATCAATATATTGTTATAATAAAATTGAATTTGATAACTCATGTATGATAATCATCATATGGTTGTGATTTATGGGGGAAGATAAACCATGGTTGAATTGTATGTGTTTATAATAATGCCACTAAACCTAGTGAATGTTTCATAGACTTGTCGATGAAATTGCTAATCATAAATGTATCCATTAGTAACATGATGTAACTTGGCTAGAATCATTGTTAGTAGAACATATTTTAAATTGTTGTGGTAGTTGTAACCTAGCTAAAATCATTGTTAATAGAACACATTTTAAATTGTTGTGACAATTCTTCATGTTGATACATAGTAAAACATTTAGATTATTTATTTACACAATTTTGTTAAGAAAACCTTATCGCATTCCATCATATGCATTTACACAACAACCGTGTATCATATAGGATGGATTAATGTTTCAAATACGATCCAATGCTCCATACATTCAAATACCATTATATATTTATAAATATATAGAGCATAATGGTGAGATAATATATTAATAATGTAAATGTATAAAGTATGATACATGTATATATTAATTAACTCTTAAAAATGAGCCACGCTACCCAGGATTGCATGCTTTCATATTTAAATACTTATACATTTTGATGATTACCCGTGTTACTAGTATATTGTGCATGCATTTGGACCGCATGTTGTCCATTTATCTTATGTCATCTATCCATTAGCATGTGCTAGGGTTTCCACACACTCTTGGAAGTGCCCAACCAAGTTAAGGGTTTCACTCAATGCAACCTTGAGGAGTACAAGCAACTCAATGCAACACAAATGCAAGTTTTCTAGTTCGATGAAAGTTTGCAAAAACACCTAAGGAAATAGCAAAGCCAAAGGACATGGAGCCATGTGGTAGAGTGAAGGCATCAATTCCAATCTGAAATCCATTTCATTTTCTAGTTCTATAACCATACACTCTGGATCATGAACCCATTGACCCAGACCAATGAATATTGTCAGTGATTCATTTTAAATTGATCATGTTTATTTATTTGATTTAGAGCCAGAGAATGATCCTATAGATATTCCAACAACAAATTGAGATGGAAATATAATTGTAAGGGAAAAGGCATTAGAGGTGAAGGCAACACTTCCCACCTACTACTTCCTCTTGCCAATGCTCAGGTATTTGTAAAGGAAATATAGAAAGGTCTCTTCCTACTTGGACTATGAAATAACAGATCTGATCAAATCATACAAACATAGAAACTCCCATCAAACATATTGTTTTACTTGTCTGTTAGTAATATCAATAATGTAAACACTAACATTGTGAATAAATAGCTCGAGGGAGGTAGCCATTCGAAGTAATTAATAAAACATGTCCTTCGCAAGCTAGTAACTTGCACTTTCTAGACATGATTCTATGTCATGCTTGGAAACCGGTCTATGGGAAGAGTGGCATCAACAATTGGTGTGTCGATCATGTGTCGTGATGGAGGTGAGAGAACTTGATACTAGTTTGGACCTCATTCTTGTAACCTTATATCCAACATGATACTAGTTTGGACATCCTTGTACCCTATCCCACGCGATCGGTGACCCCCGCATAAGGCTCCTTGAGTGATCCAAAGATGTGATCATCATATGCAACCCAACTAACTCAATTGTTATCTTTGTTAGTGCATGAAACAAAGTTGTCACGATGAAAAATGTGCTCATCTATTTTCTCTATGACACTAATTTTGTTCTTCTATCTCAAGAAAAGCTCACCAAATTGTCCATCAAAACAACTTTTGTAGTCTCCTCTGATGTGCACTCTGATACCACCTGTCACAGTGGTGACAACGAAGAAGAGCTCACTGACCCTTCACCAATGTTTCAATGAATCAGATCTAATACCAACTTGTCACAGACCTAGTGAACCCTCGGTTAGATGGTGGAAACATACAATGGTCCCTGTTATCACTCAGTTTGTAGTTTAGGTCATAGGCTAAAGGATAAGGGTCAAACTGGCGTAACAGGGACCTACCCCACCCAATGTCACCATAATGGGGAGGTCCTTTCTATTTAGGGTGGCTAAGACCAATGGAGACATCCCTGGCAATCTGGGGTTTGAAAGGAGAAGGCTCAAGGGATTAAGGCTAGTTTCCCCCTCACAGATTACCGCCAAGAAGATAATCAAATGAATAATAACCACAGGGAGTGCACCTTCTTGCGAGACAAGGCAACAATGAAACTAATACATGCAATAGTGGTTAATACTTCATAGATCAATGACTATCTATGTTTCAATGTATATGAACATATATAGAAGTAAATATTGACGAAGTCAATGTTTGCAATGATGACAATGGCAATATAAACTTACTTGTCAATAAATACCAGAATGATATAGCATCCAATGAAAATGATCAATCCTTGAATTAACTCAATGCATTAAATATCATCAAATGCTCATATATAACAAAGTGTTGCGTCAATATCCTAAGGGTGACGTCAACTTTTATTAGGGTTAGTATGATAAGCAATATAATAGACAAAGAAGGTCAACGTTTTGTTATTTAGCCAATGAAAACTACCAATACATCAATGTCTATCACGGGATGACCAAGCCAACAGTATTTCCTATCAACAATAGCTCAAATTAAGCATGACGTCATCACTTATTGCAAGGTTAGAAGGCTGGTTCCGTCTAGTATGACGTCAACCCTGGTTAGTACACTAGGGTTAGTTAGGGTTTCAATGTTTGAAGGTTTAAAATATGGATAAGCTCAACGTTGGAGAGAAAAACCAGTGCCTTAGGGTATTATGGAGTCAAAAGTAAGGGCAAGATCTAAGGAGGATCAAAATCTAAAGACTAGAGAGTTAGGTTCTATGGTGTTGCAATGGCAGGGCCCTAGAATCAAAACCCTAAGGGAAGGAGGCTCATTCCGGTGTTGCTTAAGCAAGACCTCATGCTCCTTCCTCTTTCTTTAAATATTCTTGGCAAAATGGCTAGCTTTAAAACACAAGTCTAAGGGAGAAAAGTGTTGCGGGAGCAAGGCTCTTCAAACCCTAGAAGGTTAAAACCCTAGGTGTAGAATCAACTAGGCCTAGGACGTCTCCTCTCTTCAACTTATATTTAAATGCTAACTGAGAAAAAGGATGATTAGTGTAGCAACGGCTAGGCTATATCTTCCTTAATCAATGGCTAAAACAAGTTTCTCTAGCATGGGGACATAGAGCAAGGACCTACTTGTGTGCTTGCTACCTAGGGTTTCAAGATTAAGCAATATAATAGCAATGTAATAGTAAATGTAAGAGATTAAACCTACAACCATTCATTCAAGAAGTTTTGCACGAAAAATACACTTACAAATCATGAAGAATGCTCATCAAACCCTAGTTGTAAACCTTCCAATAAGAGAAACACCATAAAAATGCCAAGAAGAATCCTCCACAAGAGTTGCACCTCACTTCCAAGAGCAAAAATACCAAGACAAAGACTAAAAGTAGATCTCTCACAAGAGAGTGAGTTATGTTATGTTTAAAATGAGGCCAAACGTCCTCTATTTATACCAATCCATGACCTTCTAATTAATTTTTAGGTCATTAAAACAACCGACAAGGATGACAATAAGATTTACATTGTTTTTACATTAATTGCCAGAAAAATGTCATAAAATGAGCTAAAAGGGGGACGTCAAGCCCTTCTGAGGGAGATGTTGGCCCTTTTTGGGCAAGCACAGCATCCAAAAAACCAAACGTTGGCCCTTCTAGGGCTCCTCCAAGCTGCCACATGTGCCAAATGACCTCAACACCCTGCCACATGCTCCAGACAACGTCCAACTCTCTCAGGTGACGTCCTGTCAATCAGAAGCAAATGTCCCATCTGCAGTGGGTGATTCCCCCTAGGCCGGGCTCTGCCAAAGTGTCCTGGGTGGAGTGTCCTTCTTTCTTCTCGTGCAATGGCTCATCACAACGTTGTCCTGTCTCTGACATCCCAGCAACCATCTGATGGGCTCTTCAGCCCCATGGAGGTCCGAGCTAATCATATCCCCATGTGTACCGGTCCGCTGGTACCTGTCCATCGAGTATGGTCCTGCACATCAAAGACTATTCCCTCCATGGGATCATCAGTCCTCGGGATCATGGCAATGTCAATCATATTTCATCATTAAATTTATCAAATACATGCATAAAATCCCTAGCATATCCTCTAAGAGCTCAAAGAAATTACACATATCTACTATACAAAGTTGAAGAAACAAATAGAATAACCTATTGGGCTAATATCCACAAGAAAAGGAAAGTTTCCACAGAGGATCATTCAAGCCATGTTCATGAAGTGATATGGTCTAGGGATGTCCAGTCATAGTAAGACCGGGGGTAGGTGTTGTCCGTGGGTGCCTTTGTAGGAGGTGAGTTGTACCCGTCATGGATGCACTTTTTCCAAGCCCCTTTTATTGCCTTTATTTTTATTTATTGATTTTCTTTCTTTTTACTTCAAGTTCTGACTAGAGGACACTGCCTTGGCGTGGTGACCAGAGTTGATAGTGTTACCCACTGGTATTTTCGCAGAAATGATAAGGTTGGCTTGTGATGAGACCCCCTTTCTCTTGGCCATGCAACCAAAGGTCATTTCCCTGGCGTGGTGACCAGATGATGGCAATGTCATACTACTATATACCTATGAACATAATGGGTCGGCTCGTGATGAGACCTCCCATCCTCTTGGTTAGATCTTGTTTTATCATTTTTTCTTAGGGTCCTTTTTGTTTCTTATCGAGAGGCCTTTTATTGCCTTCTCGGGGCTTCCCGTGATGGAGACCTCCTCCCATCCTCTCGCTGGGTTAGATCTTGTTTTGTCATTTTTCTTAGGGTCCTTTTGTTTCTTATCGAAAGGACTTTTATCGCCTTCTGTGGACCCTAAGAAGCATCTCTAGGTTTACTTCCTATGGATTTTATCTTTTACCAGCCTTCTTTTACCTCCCCGGCCTTTTAGCCCTTCTTCCTACAGATTTAAAAGTGTAACCCCAAAGGTCATCCTAATGGGCGGACTTAGAAATGGGATGATGTATGGGAGATAAGATGTAAATGATAGAATGGTGGGAGTAGAACGATATTCACAAGTAACTCTCGTGGCCACAACTAAAACCCATGAATACAAGCTTGTTAGGTCACCCCGCTTAATCCTAACAATGGTCAAGTGGATTATGTAAATCCAAGCACCATCGAAATGTAAGGAACCCGACACATATAGAAGGCTATAACGACAAACATGATCATTATACCATGATACCTTGGACCAATTACTCTCATGGAGCAAGAGTCTTCTCTCGATAAGTCCAAGCCGGGATGGTGATGGAAGTCATATAAGCCGACAAGAAAACTACAGAAGAAGCAGGGGCGATGGGCCCTCCGTGTCCATGCCTGTGTCAATCCTGGGCTTCAAGATTCATGTCTAGGGACTCCTGTGGGCCTAGAGACAGGATTCCCAGCTATCCCTAGAGATCGGGAGCACATCCGCTCCAAACGTGGACATGTGCTCACCAGAGTGCATGAGGAACTTCAAGATCTCCTCGGCATAAACTCCGCAGACTACCACACTTGACAAGAAAGCATCAAAAACAAAAGGTGGGGTGGTATTACCACCCCACAAAATAATACATGTATATATATGAGATAAAACAATCAAGATGCATACAAGGAAACAAACAATAAATGCAGATGTATAATACATGGAAATGCCTACCTACTTATACTTACCTATATAGTCATGTGTCTGGAGGGTAATAACGATTGATATGTAAAGCGTTTATCGAAGTTTCTGCATCTCTCCTTCATTGTCTCCAAAGTTGAAGGAATTTGTACTCACAACTCTTGATCTTATAAGGGCCTCCCACAGCTATCAAATTTTGTGCATGCCAAAGCTTCTTTTCTTTATCCCATAGTTAACACAAGATTCTTTCCGAGAGAAACTTCTTTCCTTTGCTTTGTGATAAAAAGTATTCTTTATCTTCTCTTGGTTCTTTGTCATTTGGTCAGCATTTCTTCTGTTTCATTCCAATTTATCAACTCGTTTAGATTCTCCCTTGGATTGCCTCAAGATCCGCGGGTCATATTGTTGCGAATCTGAGTATAGGGATTTGGAGGTTCACAAGATGTTTTGCTTTAAGTCCATATACCAGCTCAAAGGGACTCTTTCCTATAGAAGCCTTTCATGTTGTTATTTGATCTACCCATATTGCATACTTTTATTTTACTATCCCATGATTTCTAATTTTCTCCCATCTACATTTTTAGGATACTCATGAGATTCTTGTTGGTTGATTCTCTTCAATCCATTCCCTTTGTGGGTAAGAACCGGGAGGAAATGGATAGGTACGCCATATTTGGAAACAAAATCCTACCTGCCAAGGAACTGAAAGTCTTGGCATTATCCGTAGTGATCTTGGAAGGGACCCCAACCCTGGTTATGATCCGATCTTCTGCAGTTCATGACTACTTCTTTGGTGGCCTTCTTTGTGGGAATTGATTCCAATCCATCTAGTGAAATAATCCGTATCGCTAGGATCCATCGATAGCCATTACTCAATTGTCTTTGAATTCACCGACAAAGTCCTGCACTTCCATCGCTGAAATGGTGCTCACCACCGTTTCAAAGGCCGCAATGCTGGAAGTTTTGGTTTGTCGTTGAAGTATTGGCAAGGTTGGCAGATCGAATGTGTCGATAAGCATCTGAGAAAAGTGTCGTCCAATAATAACCAGCCCCAAAAATCTTATGGGAAGTGGTACATGCAGCAAAATGTCCACCAATGCCCCGAAAGTAATTCCTAAGATTTTCTTTTGCCTCTATCCTTGTTTACGATCGGGCATAATCCATCGATTCTTCATAGCCTTCTACTCAAATCTCCTTTTGTAGTCTTTTAGGTGATCGAGGCAAGACAAGTTCTTCAGATAATAAACTATGTCATAATACCACTCATCATGTTCTAGTTCACCGACTATTACATTCACCTGCTCATTCTCATCCATCTGTATGGCTTCCTGACTGCTTTCAGTCAACATTTGGGTCAAACCTTGTCCTTTATTATCTTTGGCAGGGTTTTATTCTAAGTCATATTAATGGATTTTTGAAATCCACTTTCCTCGAGTGCCCATACAATCTTGCTATGACAAAACATCCTTTTCTCATGCAATAAGTACGTGACATAAGCCTTGATCTTATTGTAACCAATGTAATTTCTGAAGTGTTTGAGGGATTTAACCAAGGCATAGGCCTACTTCTCTGTGATGGAGTAGTTCACTCGAATCTCTAACGACTTTTCTCATAAAAGCTACAGGATGTTCAAAGTTGCCTGCATCCTTCTGCATCAATACACTGCAATAGTATCCCTGAGATGCAAATGAGAAACTATAAAATCTCTCGAAAAATCAAGACTGACAAGACCGGGGCTTGAGAGATGGTATTCTTGGAGGGTCTTCTAAAAGATCTTTAGTCTCATTTCATCCGAAGAAACATCTTTCTTTAGCAGAGAGCTTAATGGTTTTATCCTCTCAACAAAGTTAGGCAATGAATCTACTTTGATGAAGTTGATTTTTCCAAGAAAAATCAAGCTGTAGGGATTTCTTGTTGGACTGAGGATGACGCCTTTATGGATTGAACTTTTTCAGATCACTTGAGACTTCGGTGAGGCCACGGTTGTCCTAACAATCTTCTCTGGTCAATCCTTTTAAAACAAAACTTAGGGTTCAAGGAGATTCCATAATTTCTACATCGCTCAAAACAATTCTCGGGAGGTGGGTGAGATGGTCTTTCCTTTCTTTGTACACAAATGTGAGGTCATCTTGGTAAATTTAAGTGATCTTTTGTATAAGGTCTCGGGCTGCAAAATCCATTGTTTCTGAAAGGTGGCACCCGTATTCATAAGGCCAAATGGCATTCTACATGAAAGTTCCCTGTATGAGTAAACATAGTCTTGGAGTTGATCCTCCTCCTTTGAGTAAAACTTCTGTCAGATCCTAGAATCCGGCCCAAAGATAGATACTCATCCCCTCACTCTGCATTCCTACAGCGGGGACAACTCCATGTGTGGAGGATAATTTTCCTTTAACGCATAACCTGTTGAGTTATGGAAATCTACACATAGGCTGATAATACCATTTTTATTCCAAAACAATCACCAAGTTTGACATCCAAGAAGAATACCTCGATTGGGGCTATGGATCTTGTCAACCATCTTTTGGAGTTCCTTTTGTATCAGTCTCAACTAAATTTGGGTTTGATGCCTTAATTTAATGGTTTGGGCTCTTTCCCACCAAGGGGTATAAGTATGTTGATAACGCTCCTCTATAGCCTTTCAACTCATCATAGTTCCAAGAAAAGGTATCTCTAAACTCCCTAATGAGCTCCCAAGATTTCTCTCCTCTTTCTCTCTAGAGTTCCCTTCCCTATCTTGACCATTCTCGAGTCCATTTCAGTATTCAATGTTAAATTCCAAGGCTTCCTCAAATGAGAGTTGGTTCTTTTCCTTTGAAAACATCATGCATGTCAAAAAGATTCTCTAGAGGAATACAACCTTTTGGTAAGGTATTGTTTTGTAAGTTGATGATTTCCAAGTCCATGGAATTAGCCAGAAAGAAACTTGTGTATCCGTGAATTATTTGCTATTCTCCATGAACTGAGCATCTTGATTGTCGTTTTCAAAACCTCACAAGGTTCTAGATCAAGGCTGTGTGGATAGAAGGTGTAAAGAGGACTTCCATTTTTCACTTATCATGAAGAGGTCCTTTGCATGGTTGCAGAGTGGAAGCTGAGACAACTATAACATCGGCTACATGGTTTTCTTCCCGAGGAACATTTTCAATTGATATCTTTTTGAAGGACTTTGAAAGAGTTTGAGCTACATCTCGATACTTCTTTAACTTCTCATTCTTACAAATCTCATTAGAACTTTAAAGTAGGACGATGAGGTCCTGAGTCACCCCTTCACCTCCAGGATTATGATGCCTTTATCAATTGCCAGAATGAGTCCCAAAATCAAAGCCTCATATTCAGCCATTATTGTTGGTGCAACGAATTCCAAAATTCTATATGGAATGGTAGAAGATTCTCACCGACGGAGTCAGCCAAGACTATTCCAAAGACTCATCCAAAACTCTGAGTGTGACGTCAATTCTAAGGGTCCGTGATTCCTTCCTAGATCTTCCACCTGTCCATATCCAAATTACTCCTAATGAACTAACTATTTAGTCCATACTATTGATGGCAAATGGATCACTATTTCTATCAGTTTCGCAACCTGATCTCAACAAGTGGTTCATTGTAGATGGTATAAAATCCTCCTTTAGGATGAGGGATGCTAGTGTTTCCTTTAGACTGTTCTTTGTGAATGCTTCCATTCATGTGTTCAATAAGATTGTTGTAGATGATAATCCTGAAATGGTTAATATCATCCACAACAACCACATTTATCAAGAAAGAAGCACTAGGGCATGAGTTAAAGGCCACCTAGAGGTTGTTAATGATTCCCTTTGCAAAATTGTCTCTGGTATTTGCTTGTGAGATTTTTAGGAGCAATTGTTGCATAACTTCTTCTGTCATTATATTGGTTTTGGCTTTTGGGTGCAATAGACAATTGTGGAGGAGAAAATCTTGGGAGACTGAGAATTTGGGTATGGCTTGAACTCATACTTTTAGGAATTTGGTCTCCCACTTGATGGATAAAGAGGGAGAAGTCTTGAATGGGATTTGGCTCCAAGATTTTGTGTGATGTATCCCTATCTTTGTCCTCCTCCTGATGGGCCTTCTTCAATGAGGTTCTTTGGAAGGATGTCACCTTGATGAGAAAGGCTCCATTTCAAGGAGTTTCTAATTCCTCAATTCTAAGGATGCTTTGAGGCCTGTGTCCACCATAGTGTCAATTGTCTGATCCTATGCCTGCTACTTCAGGATTTCTTTCTGCTCAATGTACTCATCAAATCAGATCTCCCTTTCTCTCAATCCAGCCATGTCTTGAAGCCTTCCAAGGTAGTTACACTCCATTCCTGAACTGGAATTGTAAGGCGTTTCTTCTATGAGGCATACAGGTGATCATTGACAATTGCTTCTGAAACTAACTTTTAACTTGATCTTTTAAGGACAAGATTGAACCTATCACCGAAATCCTGCGGTACTTTCATAAGGTCCTTTGCAAATGTTGAGGTATTTAGAAAAGGAGTCTTGTGAATTTTCACTATCACACCACCTTATTCTAAAGGCCTTTTAGTGTTTCTTCAATGTTTTTATGTTTCCCCTAGGATATTCATCAATCCTGCTGCATTTCAGCATCCCCAATGAGAGAGCCTGCAAAGAGCCTCATAAAGACATCAGGTGGTCTTGACCAGCCAAATGGAAAGTCACGACTAGCCTAAAAAAGGTCCACGTGAGTTTCCAGAGGTACCTCTTCCTAAAATAAAGGTAACAGAGCTTTTCATTTAGGGGCAACTGCTGTCCTAACAAGTTAAGTTAAAAGCCAAAGCAAATTGAAAATTTCGAAAGTGAGACCATTTGAGAGGATTTGGATTGATTGGAGGTATAGGGTTTGTTAGGAGGGTGGGTTGTCACAAATAGTGGATTTGAATACACTCACCACAGTCGTCATGGAGTCGACAGATAGTTTTCCTGAACTATCAAAGAATAGGAAAATTTTGAAGGAGCCGTAAGCCGAGTAAGAGAAGTGGTCTTCGAGGCGGCTACCAAAGGTTTTGTCGCGAGAAGATTGATCTAAATGTTTCTGCACAAGGCTAAAAAGCACGCCACCAGGTAGCTTAGGTCATAGCTAAAGGATAAGACAAATCAAGTAATAGACTCACCCACCCAACGTCACCACAATGGGGGAGGTCCTTTCTATTTAGTGTGGCTAAACCCAATGGAGACGTCCATGGCAATCTGGAGTTTGAAAGGAGAAGGCCTATGGATCAAGGTAAGTTTTCCCTTTTACAGATTATCGCCAAGAAGATAATCAAATGAAGAATAAATCTCATAGGAGTGTACCTTCAAGCAGAGGCAACAATACTATTGCATGTATTAGTTTCATAGATCAATGACTATTTATGTTTCAATGTATATGAACATATATAGCAACAAATATTGATAAAGTCTGGAATGATGATAATGAGCAATATAAAGTTACTTGTCAGTTTCGAATGGATATAGTATCCAATGAAAGATCAATCCTTTTGAATTAACTCAAATGTAATAACAAATATCAAATGTCATATATAATGGTGAAAAGCTAAGGCCAATATCCTAAGGGTGACGTTAGCTCTTATTAGGGTTAGTATGATAAGCAATATAATAGACAAAGAAGGTCAATGCTTCTTTGTTATTCAAACAATGAAACTACCATGCATCAATAACTATCAGGATGATCAAGCCAACATTATTTCCTATCAACAATAGCTCAAATTAGGCATGACATCATCACTTATTGCAGCAAGTTAGAAGGCTGGTTGCATCTAGTATGATGTTAGCCCCGTTAGACGCTAGTTAGTTAGGGTTTCAAAGTTTGGAAGGTTTGAAAGATGGATAAGCTCAACGTTGAGAGAAAAACCAGTGGCCTTAGGGTATTATGGAGTCAAAAGTAAGGGAAAGATCTCAGGAGGATCAAAATCTAAAGACTAGAGATAGGTTCTATGGTGTTGCAAATGGCAGGGCCCTAGAATCAAAACTCCTATGGAAGGAGGCCATCTGTGTTGCTAAGCAAGGCCTCATGCCTCTTCCTCTTCTTTAAATATTCTTGGCAAAACGGCTAGCTTTTAAAACACAAGTCTAAGGGAGAAAAGTATAAGTGAGCAAGGCTCTTTCAAAACCCTAGAAGGTTAGTAAAACCTAGGTGTAGAACTAACTATAGCTTCAGGGACGTCCCCTCTCTTCAACTTATATTTAAATGCTAACTCAAAAAAAGGATGATTAGTGTAGCAACGCCTAGGGCTATATCTTTCCTTAATCAATGGCTACAAAACAAGTTCTCTAGCATGGGGACATATAGAAAGGACTTACTTGTAAAAGTTTTCATACCTAGGGTTTCAAGATTACAATAATATAATAGCAATGTAATAGTAAATGTAAGAGATTAAACTCCAAACATCTTAATATTCAAAAAAAGTTTTGCAATTTAAAAAATACACTTACAAATCATGAAGAATGCTCATCAAACCCTAGTTGTAAACCTTCCAATGAGAGAAACACTATAAAATGCCAAGAAGAATCCTCCAACAAGAGTTGCTACTACTTCCAAGAGCAAAATACTTCAAGACAAAGACTAAAAGTAGATCTCTCAAGCAAGAGAGTGAGTTATGTTATGTTTAAAAATGAGGCCAAACGCCCTCTATTTATATACTCCAATCATGACCTTGTAATTAATTTTAGGTCATTAAAACAACCTAGACAAGATGACTACAAGATTTACACTATTTTTACATTAATTTCCAGAAAATGTCATAAAATGATAAAAGGGGATGCTTCTATTCTTCGAGGGAGGCTGCTAGCTCCTTTTGGCAAGCACAACATCCAAAAAATGTCTCTTCTAGGGTTCTCCTGCCGCCACATCGCCAAATGACCAAGATTCCCCGCCATGCTCCGCATAACGCCCAACTCTCGTGACGCCCTCACAATCGGCAAACATCCCATAAAGGTGATTCCCTAGGTCGCCTCACAAAGTGTCCTGTGTGGAACGCCCTTCTTTCTTCTCATGCAATGGCTCATCACAACGCTGTCCTATCTTCCTCGGCCATCCTAACAACTATCCGGGATGGGCTCTTCAGCCCCATGGAGGTCCGAAGCACTGGCATCTCCCATGTGTACCTGGGCCCACTAGTACTGGTCTCACGGTATGGTCCTGCACTTCAAAAACTTTTCCCTCCATGGACTCATCAGTCAAATGGATCATGGAAATGTCAATCATATTTCATCATTAAATTTATCAAATACATGCATAAAACTTCTAGCATATCCTCTAAGAGCTCAAAGATATTACACATATCTACTATACAAAGTTGAAGAACAAAATAGAATAACCTATTGGGCTATTATCCACAAGAAAAGGAAAGTTTCCTCAAAGGATCATTCAGGATCATTCAAGCCATGTTCATGAAACGATATGGTCTAAGGATCTCACCAAGTAGTAAGACTAGGGGTAGATGTTGTCCATGGGTGCCTTTGTAAGATGTATCCGCCATGGATGCATTTTTTTCAAGCCTTTATTGCCTTTATTTTATTTTATTTTTCTTTCTTTTTACTTCAAGGTATGACTGGAGGACACTGCCTTGGCTGCGGTGACTGTGAGCACAAGAAAGCATTCCCACTGGGTATTTTCTAATAAGATGGCCTGTGATGAGACCCCCTTTCCCCTCGCCATGCAACCAAAGGTCATTGTCATGCAGGACGAGATGATGGAAATGTCATACTGCTAGATACCTAAGAACATAATGGGCCGACTACAGATGAGACCTCCCATCCTCTTGGTTATATCTTTGTTTTTATCATTTTTCTTAGGGTCCTTTTGTTTCTATCGAGAGGCCTTTTATTACCTCTCAGATCCCCGGGCTAAGCATCTCTAGGTTTCATTTCCTATGGCTTTATCTTTTACTAGCTGCCACTGGGCCTTTAGCCCTCTTCTTCCCACAGACAAAGTGTAACCTCAAAGGTCATCCTAATGGCCGGACTAGGGGAATGGGATGGATGTATGGGAGATAAGATGTAAAATGATAGAATGGTGGGAGTGGACGATGGCTCTGCAAATCCCCCCTGGTGGCTAACCAAAACCCATGAATACAAGCTTTCTAGGTCACCCCGTTAATCCCCCCAACTATGGTCAAGTGGATTAGTGTAAGATCCAAGCAGTCATCAGAAATGTAAGGAACCTGATGCACATATAGGAAGGTTATAACGATTAAACATGACACATACCATGATACCTTGGACCAATTACCTCATGGAGCAAGAGACTTCTCTGATACAAGTCCAAGCCGATGGTTATGGAAGCTGTTGCTGCTGACAGGACAAGTCTAGCGAAGAAGAAGAAGGATGGGCCCTCCAGGGCCATGCTCAGGTCAATCCTACTCTTGGTACTCCATGTCTAGGACCTGTGGGCCTAGAGACATGATCTCCTAGTTATCCCTAGAGATCGGGGATAAAAGTCCCAGTCACCATGCGACACCACAGTCATTCAATTGGCGGAATGACCACACCAAGTTACTTAACTCGGACTATGCCTTACTTCATCGTTTCGTTTATTACTTAAGTTATGTTTGTGTTTTCTTATACTTAGCTTCAATAGTAAAGAGAAACCATTAATACACAATAACAAAATGGAATGTGTAAGTGGGTGGCCAAACCAACCTAACACCCAATCATTAATACAAAACAAAGTGTGTTGAGCTCAACTCTTTCATACAAAGAAAGTTTACAACAGGAGCTTCCACTCAAATTAGACAAAGAACCTATGAGAAAATCCAACTACTCTTCTTCGACGAGTCTTCCCGTGCGCCCTTCCTTCGTTTCCTTAGTTGACAAAAATCTCTTCGTTGTGCTTCATCTTCGGAAATCCTGCTACCTTTTCCTCATAATGGAGTGACCTCTCTTCATCATCACAATTCGTTTGTCCACTAACTCCCTTCAAGAAATACTTTCCCAACTTTCTCTTCACTACAACCTCCCCAAGGCAGCTCAAGTCACCCACTAGGGTCGACTTGGCTCCTTGGGGGGAGCTCACCCTCTCTACTTGGTTGCTACCTCAGAACTCCCAAATCTGCGTTTATGAAGAATGTCCTCTCAAGCTCCCACCTTTCCTTTCTTTTGTTTGGTATCTCCCTCGGTTTATATAGGTACTCTACCTCAACCAGCGCACCCCTTCACCATGGAGCGACACAACCTTTTGGTCGTTTTGTCCACTATTGGTTTTGACTTGACTCTTGCCAATGGGCGGGTGTCCCTTGGGTTAGTCAGCCGACTCCACCTAAGCACACTCTCATCTCTTAGCCAACTCGTATACCTTTGGTTTTGGACGCCCAAGTCAGTATTTTCCATTCGTCGACCAATCCTTTGTCTTGGTGTCCATTTCATGTTTCCTTACTGAGCTTCCTGATCTAGGAGGATCCATAATTCTTACAAACGTCTAGGAGGATCTAGAACGCTCATAAAGGTCCCAAGGGATCCATAAATGCTCAAGATTTGACCATCTCAAATATTCTAAAAATTGACATCATTGCATAGAGCTCGTCCTCAACTTTCCAATGACTCAAACGATTCATCAAATGGAGCTCGTATGCAAAAGATATGGGAAGTCAAAGTTTAAGTCAACCAAGGTCAAACTCAAAAGTCAAAGGGATAAAAAGGAAACTTGTCATGTCCTACAGTGACATATGGCATGACCGTACAGATGATGTGGCCACACCCCAAGGTGCCACATGGGTTGATCGTACAACTGACTGGGAAACACAGGTGGTTCAATCACGGGTTGACAAGTGGCATCCAAGTGGTCCAATGGTTTGTTGACATGTGGCATAGGTTAGCCAATAAGAGGTTGCCACGTGGAAGCCCCTCATTGGCCAGTAATAGTTAGTTTGTGTAAAATTTTATGGAGTTCGAGGGGTTCAACCCAATGACCTCCATATCCACTAAATACTTAACACTAGCCCCCACTACCACCAAATACTTAACACTATCCCCCACTACCATCTCACCACACACATATAAGGACATAACCTATATACAATCTCACCACACACATATAACGACATAATCTATATACAACAATTATTATATTTGAGTTCATGTAATGGTTCATATGAGGGGAGAAAGCGACCGAGGACTAGCCCCTAGCCCCTAGTCTGCATATATTCCATATAACCACACCTTACTCGCTAAGTGGGCTTGTCAAATGATGCTGACGAGTTTAAATCAATGTACTATATAATATATGGTATATATTATACACCATATACCATGCAACGAATTTAAAACCCACATATTATAACCAATAAAGAAACAACCAACGGATATAACCACAAATATGCCATGCACGGGAATAGAAATCGGGACCTCCACTATTATAGCGGATGATCTTAACCAATCAGCCAACAATCCATGTTTAGCAGGATAATCGCCTAAATTAGAATTAAGTTGACAATAATTTCATGTGGGAGGTTGGAGATCGGGCCTATTTAATGGGCACAGATCCCAACATTGCACACATTCCAAGGAAACACATCCCTAGGCACATAGTCCAATATTTCACAGAGTTCAATGTGCTTGGATTTCAATACTATACGGATTTTACAGAAGTACGTGCAAGTACAACTAAATTTTGTGTTGCACCGTAAAGCATGCCAAATGGTACCTTGATGGAATTTCAAGTGTTTTATATCAAAATTGCATGATTTTTCACAAGGATCATGAATATGAGATCTATTTTGTGATTTGAGGTCATTTTTAAAACTTTGTACTCAATTTTTCATTTACGAGTATTTAATGCATTTTTTTGCGTGTCATGAGGTGTAAAATTGACCTAGTTTGGAAAGTGGTAGACTTTACAGTCAAAAGTTTCAGAATTTCGCAAGGATTTCAATGGTGAAGTTATTTTATTTTTTTCAGTGACATAATTTAAGAGAATCCATTAAATTGACATATATGATTCACGTTACATGTGTTTTGGTATTTAATCTCCAGCTTATGGGTTTTTTGTATAAAAAAACACATCATCAAATTTTTGCAATCACCTCAATAGATCCTAAAAATTATACAAAAACAAGTTAGATACTGCATGTATATATTTTCAAGAATAAGTGGTCTCTAAATATTTTCGGATTAGGTTGGTATAAGAGCGATGTTTGACGTGTTTTTCAAGTTTTTGATGTGATGAGATATAAAGCTCAAGCTGGTGAAGATCTTGAAGGCTATTTACAAGGAAACAAGATGAGTAAGTTTCTTATGAAGCCGAGACTCTAGAAGAACATTAATCGACAAATCCAGAGAGAGAATTATGAGTTAAGAATGCAGTTGCAAGCTCTTGAGGAAGAGAAGCAGAGGTTGTAAGATTGATTGTTAAGTCATGAAGGTTTCCACATGAATATTTTTCATGAACTAGAGAGAAAGTTGCAGATGGCGCCATCAATCAGTAAAGTTGGACAAGCATAGAATGATATAGTCTCTATTGCACTATCTCCCTCAAAGAACATGATTGATAAAGAAGAGTCTTCATATTCCCATCGAGATGGTGAGTGCTCAAGGGTAGTTGAAGCAAATAGAACCTCAGATGAAGAAATCCTACCTAAGAAATTGGCCTTACCTTCCAGTCTAGATAAGAGTAACATGTGCAAATCATCTTTAGGGAAATATGTGCATGCTACAAAAGAAGGAATGAAAAATTTCCCACTAGTGAATGGTCTATTTATCCATGTGATTCCAATGGAACTAGTAGCCATGATGTGAAGGAGTATCCAAGAAGACAGTCTATGCCAATAAATCCCTCCAAGCAGAAGGAGGAAGATCATTTATCAAGTCAGAGGAAAAGGAGGAATGATAAGAAGGGATCATGGAACAAGATAATCTGCTCTTATAGTGGTAAGAGTGGACACCAAATTGAGAAGTGTTGGACACTTTACCCGCACTTATGTCCAAAGAAAAACCTGAAAGATGTAAAGGTACTTGCAAGAAGATAAGAAACAACAACTCCTGATGAATTCAATGGTCTTACTGAAAGGCTTGGAAAATAATATTTCTTGATGGTTGGTCTTGGAAAAGTGATATATGAAGACATCAAAGAATGGTTCGTGGATAGTGACTCATCTCACCACATGACTAGGATGAGATCAATATTTTTGAATTTCTCAGAATTCGACACAAATTGCTTCGTGGGATCTGTAACCAATACCAGAAAAATAATAAAACGGTATGGATATGTAAGATTCTAGTTCGAGTCGGGGGGATTTATGCGAATCAAAAATATGTTGTATGTTCCAGACTTAAAGGTAAACATTCTCTTAGTTGCATCATTTGAAGATGATGGCTATGTAGCTACATTCCATAATGGTTGAGTACTTGTGTATACAAGGGAAGCTGCTCCAGACACATAAATAATACTTGGTATTAATAGGGAGAGGTTATACATGTTACTGGGAAGACCAATAGTTTGGTCCAATGGTTACTTGGATTCGACATAAGATTCTGCATCAAATTCAATGTCAGATTCAACATAAACGTCAAAGGCATTGTCATAGGTCAGAAGCTGTGAGACTCCTCCCAATACACTGAGGAGAATGAGTCCATAAGCAAACCATCTTCAAAATTTTGTAAATATAATATGCATATGTGTAAATATCCTAAAGTCTATTAGAAGGCTTGTAATCCACTCATTGTAAATTATAAGAGTGAGAGGGACTCTGTAAATTTCTATATTTCCACCTTGTATGAGTGAAAGAAATTTTGTAAAGAGAGTTTCTATATTGTCACCTTATATGTTGTAAAGAGTGAGAGTAATATCGTTAGCTATTTCTAGATGGTCACCTTTACACTTTGTTATAGAGTGAGAGGAATCTCGTTATGAAGATTTCAAAGCCTCTAGAAAACAATATGGGAAAATGTAGTGTCTTATAATCAGTTAAAGGGCTACATATGGATCGACTTGTCTCAGTCAACATTCTTGATTCTGAATAACTGAAAGCAGAGGAACAAAAGGATGCATGCAACTGGAACATGTAGTTCAGGAGTGGAAAGAGCATCAAAGTAATGCAAAATTTTCTAGAGATGGTAAAGGGGAAAATAATCCTCTTTTAAGAGGCACGCAAATGTGCATGCTATAAGCATATTTAAATACTATGTCATGTTTGTATGATGTATATATTGAACATAAACAATCAAGGCTGGTACAGATGATAACAATACCAACAAAATTGTTTTCCCAAGGCAGGAGCGACAATGGACATAGTATTCACTCAGGGAATTCTATAGATACATCAACAATACAATAACAAAGAGTCCAAATGGGAAAGGCATAGATAAACATTCAACTTGGTTTCATATTGGTTGAGATGGACTATCTTCCATAAAAGGAGATGGGAGTGGGTGTTGAAATATAGATACAGGTATTGCAGAGATTCACTAAACAAGAGTTTTGTTGTCATGGAATCTATAAGCCAGAACCAGAGCTATATATATGTAACACCCTGTTTCCCCCAGTTTGTAAAAATAACAGGACTGGCCAAGAACTATGGCAAACTCATAAATGTGAATATGTGATGTAAATGGACCTTGAGGAAAAGGTTAATGAATGTGAATAACATTTTGAATTTTATTGCAGGACTACTGAGAGGGGATGTGCAGAAAAAGAGACCACGATAGCGGTGGAAGGCACCTGGAAATGTGGCGTTAACTTCCACTGAGAATTAATATCGTATTTGGACTCCACTGGCCGGGAGAACCAAAAGTGGCTCGCTGGCCCTGAATTAAATGACTCGCATGCTGGTAGGTAGATGGCTTAATGAGGGATGGGGAGGTGAACCACCTATTCATAGAGCCATCATGACTGACCAACGCGAGGGTAATCGCGCCACACGCAACCTCGCAAGAGGATAAGGCATGGGGTAGAAGCGATTGCGGGGGCAAACGCGAGGGGAGAACTCTGGCATTACGCAGAGTGAGTGATAGCAGAGAGGAAGGATTGCAACCTTCGCTCCTGGTCACTGGCAAACAAAGACGCGGTCTCACAGCATCGTGGTCTCAGCTCGGGTGTGGCTAGTGGTAAATCCACTGGGAGTCACTAAGCCTACAGTTGGGTGGAAACGAGCACCCCTCTCAGTAGTTGCACTCACTTTTGGTGTTATTTCTGATAAGTGTTTTACATGTTGCATCTTGAAATTCATATGCTGACATATATGCTCATAAACTGTGAAATTGTGAACGATTACAGTATAAGAATGTCTGTGCAAGTGTTTTGATAAGAAATGGTAGATGTATTCTTATAACAGAAAAACCACGCATGGATTATATTGATAAATGAATTTAATTATGCATAATTTGAACCAAGACAGACTTCCAGTCTGTTCTCGGGAATTTGTTTCCCCTTATCTGTCTCCAGGAATGCCCCGGAATAGATCTCTTCACAAAGATTCCCTCCTTGGAAAGGCTTACTAAGAACCTGGAAAAAGGACTTGAATGTGCAAGTCTTAACAACCCCGTACGAGGAGGAATGACCCTCTTAAAATCCCAAAGTAGCAGCGTAGGGATAAGTATCGATTGACGAACGAGATTCCGTCAGAAAATCCATGGTCATTCATGACCGTTAGATTGACGAAAGAAACAAGGGCGTTACATACCTCACCCCTCTTCCTCTATCTTCGTGAATAGCGAGGAAATTGGGATCGTAGATCCCAAAGGTCCATGAGAACATCTGGACCGTTGATTTTTCCACGTCCAGGAAGTAGTGGGAGAGTGTGCATCGTGGGACAGATCTGAGCCGTTATATCTTAGCTAGAAAAACCTGACAGTCGTTGGATCTGTTAAGAGATGCATGAGGGTTAAGCCCTCATGAACAAGGATGAAAGTCCTGAGAGAGGATTCGGTATCGAGGATTTGGAATTCGGGATTCCGGGAGTCCTGATGACAAGGGATCGGTACACTCCATGGTGAAAGTCCCGATATAGATCTAGATCATCCATCTGTGAAGGACATGTGGCGGAGATCGATAGTCCATCGGTATTTTGGATACCGGGGATTCGAGTTGACAAAGGATTTGCGTCACTGGGAGTCGCAAGTCGCGAAATCGCGAAACAACGAGGACCGTTCATCTGAGGGAGGACACGTGGATGATAATTCATCGACCCCTCTCCGCCTTTGCAAGCCATGTACGAACAAGATCCTTTTGGAGGATCCCAGGGTCTGTAATGACCGTTTGATTTAAGAAAGAGACGTAGGCATTAATGCCACGACCCCTTCTTTTTCCCTTGCAAGAGATGAAGGAATCGGGACCATAGACCCCATGGTCCATGGAAGTGCCTGGACCATCCATCTATAGAGAACACGTGGCCGCTGGTAAGCGCTTCGACGTTTCGGCACCTGGAAAACAAAAGGGCAAAGAACCCTTGTCTTCGCGAGTCGCGAAATTCCGATCACTGAAACCTCGAAATGGCGTGAGGTGTGATTAAGATTGAGAAAAGCTGGGATTTGATCGTGACCGTTGATCATCCCAAAAAGACCATGACCCTCGATCTTGGTTGAGGGTCGCCGCCGTCCATCGAAGGGACACGTGGCTGCCGGTCGACGTTTCGGCATTTCGGCATCCGGGGAACCAAAAGGCAAGAAACCTTGCCTTCGCGAGTCACGAAATCCCGATACCCAAAATCCCGTGGACCGTTGGATCCACGCTCCTAAGAGTCGTCGATCTCTTACAGGACTTTCCATATCAGAATTCAGAGATTTGAATGACGAAGAGTTTTGGAGTCGTTGCATTTCGAAATCCTGAGTACCGAAACTCCGAAAGGATCCATGCCGTTGGATCAGGGGAGGCTTACGGTCGTCGATATCCCTTTGGAGGGAAACTTTGGAGACCTCGGAAATTTCAAGGATTTGAATGGGGAAAGGTAGAAGTCGTGTATCGTGATTCCCCGAATTGCAAAAAGCCGATAAGCTCTTGGTTGTCTTAAGCACGTGGACACCGTATAGGGTCACGTAGACAAGACCCCAAGAGAGAAACTTGCCCCTCGCTAGCCCCGTCGGGGTTCGGCGTTTTGTTGTTTCAAGCTTCGGGGTTTGCAGAGTCAAGCGACTCGACGTTCTGGTAGCACTGAGTCACGAAGTGCGAAAAGACGTCGTGCTGATTTGGCCCATAGTCGTGAACTACAATCATATGAAGGTGGAAAAAGGAAAGAGCTAGCCTGCGCTAAGCCCCGTAGGACTTCGGGGATTCTGATTGTTGAGAAATCAATGAAAAAGTTTGATTTGCGTAGTGGGTATGTGACAATATATCATATTAGCTACAGTGCTAGAGGCAAGAGTCAGAGCTATATTCTAGAATAAGACAGAACCAGAGCTATATATATCATATTAGCTACAGATCCAAAGGCCAAATTCGGAGCTATATTCCAAGGAAGCAGAAATAAGCACACTGATCTAGTACCTAAGATCAAAGACCCAAATTGAAGACTTATTCCAAAAGAATCAACAAGTTGGAAGAGTGAAGAAGCTTCATCACTAAGTTATTGATTAGAGAATTTCAGTAAGATGGAAGAGTGAGTAAAAGTTATCATCACTAAGTTGTTGAGTATCTATACTTTTGGAGGTCCATAAGTTCTCCAGTGGGAAGGTGTGATCCAGGAGGATCCAGAATGCTCACAGAGGTCCCAAGGGATCCATAAATGCTCAAAATTTGACCGTATCAAATCGTCTCGAAAATGATATAATTGCATAGAGCTTGTCATCATCTTTCGAACGATGCAAATGGTTTTTCAAACAAAGCTCATATGCAAAAGTTACGGGCATTCAAAGTTCAAGTCAACCAAGGTCAAAGTAAAAAGTCAATGGAGTAAAAAGGACATGTGTCATGTCCATACAGTGACATGTGGCATGACCATACAAGTGACGTGGCCACACCCCAAGGTTCCACATGGACTGATTGTACAACTGGCTAAGCAACATAGGTGGTTCAATCATAGGTTGGCAAGTGGCATCCGATTGGTCCAATGGTTTGTTGACATGTGGCACAGGTTAGCCAATAAGAGGTTGCCATGTGGCAGACCCTCAATGGCAAGTAACGGTTAGTTTGTGTAAAATTTTATGGAGTCTGAGTGGTTCAACCTCATGACCTCCATAGCCACCAAAGACTTAACACTAGCCCCCACTACCATTGCACCACACACATAGGAATTAACCTATATACAACAATTATTATATTTGAGTTCATGTAATGGTTCATATGAGGGGAGAAAGGGGTTGAGGACTAGCCCCTAGTCCACATGTATTCCATATAACCATACCTTACTCGCAAAGGGGGCTTGTCAAATGATGTCCAAGGGTTTAAATGAATATACCATATAATATATGGTATATATACACCATATACCATGCAACGAATTTAAAACCCT
>SNQJ01S0000752.1:55756-76433 GCA_010110895.2 Picea sitchensis | reverse complement strand
GGGAGATAGTTGGTTGCAGTGATGATATATCAAGCTTTGGAATGTCTAGTAGGTGGGATGATAGGTCTAATCAAATCACCTACCCACTTTTCAAATGGATGAAGTTATCTTACATGATGTAGGGGAAACTCATCCCTCCTATACAGATTCCTAACCTATTGGAACACGTTGCAAATATTCACATAGTCTTTGGCATCCTTGAGCATCTAAATGTTCTACTCTTCTTCCTTTTAACTATGTGTGATTGCCTCTTGGGGAGATTGGTAGTAATAGGATAAGATTCCCCTTCTTCACCTCCTACCAATTGTTTGAGAGAGGTGCACAAATTCCTCACAAAAATACTCATCCTCAAGAATTTCAAAAAACAGATGAAACCATTCCCACACATGTCCAACTAATATACCTCAATCTATTTCAATGTAGGTTCTTCCACAATCATGTCCTTGTTATGCAAATCTTGGACTATGAATTGTAGGATTTAGTACAACTTTGGTGATTTGTAAACCGTTGTGGATATTCCACTAGAATAGTTCGTCACAACAAATCTTGCAATATTTTGAAATATTAGATTATGCAAATTATTTCCTTAGATTCCATATTAATTATTACTATATAGTGCTTGAATTTATGAAATAATTGAAATCGAAATGAAAGATCAAGCAAATAAGTGCCTTGAATTTTATGAAATAATTGAAATTGAAATGAAAGACTGCCAAAATAAACATACCATCCACACAATTGAATACAATATGTATCTTGGGAAAATATAATATGGGAGAAAACTCATCTAGAAGGTGAGTCATGTTCTGAAATTCTTTTTTCTTTAGTAATGAAAATGAAAATACAAAGAAAGGGGAACTCACTATGGAAGTTTTATTTGACATTGTGGTGTGAATGGCTACTACAAAATCTCATTCCTCCTCTATTATAAGCTTTCAAATCTCAATTCTATATGATGTACCAACTATGGAACAAGTACAATGTTAAAAGAATGGAACCCCTTCTCCTCCTAGCACCCTGAAGGCTTAACATAGCCTGATGGTTGTCTAGGGTTAGGGTTTTTGTATGTTTTAACCCTCCCCTCACTAGTGATAAGGTTTTGAACTTCTAGAATATTCTTGAAATTCCCCACATGGTTAGCCCCACATGTGAGAGTAATGGGATGACATGGCATCCATTCATACCATGGTGGTCACCAAGGTAGGTCAACTTACTTAGAGGCATAACTTTCTCACATACAATGGTTTCCACTGAGGTGGTTTTCACATTGTTGGAAAGGTATTGGTGTGTGTAGAACAACATCGAGGGGATAGTATCTATGCTCACAAATTTTTAACCCCAAAAAGTGTCATTCGACATGCATCAAAATGGCTATGAAGGTTCTAGTCTCTGTTCTGGGCCCCAAATCTCCAAACTGAGACCTGCCACTAAAATGGGCCCTGTAAGAAAATTCCTCCAATTTTTCCACCCATAAAGAACTAAGATATATGGCAGATTATATAATGATCCAATCCAGATCATTTGGTGTGTCGAGAATAGATATATTCTGGAATATTTCGACGACATATTGCAATTAATATTTCTACTACACAACATCAAACTTAGGTGTGCATGTGCCAACCTTCTAGATCTACTTCGTGTTGGATTGTTGATATCTACCTCAGTGTGAACAAAATTTCTAGTCACAATATTGATGGTGGTTCATGCACTTTCACTATTCAACCTAATCTCAAAATTCACCAAATTTGTATTCCTTTGTCTTGCACAAGCCTCCCACTTCTCAATTAGATAAATACAATCCTTAGTAGCATGGATAGTATCCCGACAATGGTTAGACTATGGTCATCGAGGAAGTGGGTAGTCACAAGAAATGTGGCCCACCTAATCACAATTGTAGCATTTTATATGCCCAATCCTCCCACTAGATCTCCCTCCTCGGTATCCTCATCCTTGACCTCTACCTCTACCACCTTATGGTTGTGAGTTATCTTCCACTTTGAATGAGGATTTTCCATCCTTTCTACTAGATCCTGCAAAGTCTAGTAGTTATTTGTACTATGTATGCTAGTACCATAGAACTCATAGTGAACATTATTAGGCACTAAAGAGTATTTCTGCAAGATGGAACAATGTTTCAAAGGGTGGCCATGCATTCTAAAAATATATCAGTACTCTCTTGTATGCATATTCTGAAATGGTTCCATTGAAGACACTTTTGTGACAACAACAGAAGATATTCCAAGGAAAATACCAACTACAAATATTTTTGCAACACCTCCTCGAAGTAGAGTTCATTCATTTGCATGAATCCCATTTTCTTTATAACTAGTGCACCACACTTGTTCCCTTGCGGCATTGGCTTTAGTGAGCTCTTGGATTTTTTCTAGCAGCATTGAAATATGTGTCTAAAATTGTGATAGCTTAGGAGCTTCTCTAATGGCCAAAATTCTAGCATTTTTAAGTTACCTTTCCATTAACACTATCCTCAAGGCCTTCTCCAGTGTTTCTTTAGGAGTTGTGATCCTTTGTTGCATCAGGGGAATTTTGGTCAAACAAATAAAACAACCAATGAACTACTCCTTGTGTTTCACATCATGGATCCAATGAGTTATCCTACTCATTAAGTCCCGAAATCTCTAGGCATAATCCCATGTTGTTTCTTCTATCACCTGCCTAATATATTTTATCTCAACCATGATATATTGCTCAGATTTAGGTTGTTAAAAATCAATCACAAGCTATTTTTTTACTTCATCTAAGGTCAAAACCACTCCACCTTGTTGAGAGTGTAAAAAATTCATGTATTATTGCAAATCCCTACCAACTTAGATACTAGGGAAGTTCCTTTAGCATTCCATATGTATTTACAAAGAAATCAATGTCATTATGCATATTCATCACTTTTTCCTTAAAAACTCGAGCAATCTTAGAGGAGAACCTCCCTGTTTCCCTTTCCATATTACTGGAAGAAATTCCAACTAGAATGAACTCTCTAGGTCTTAGTTGTGTTACCAAATTTTGATTCTAAGATTGGGATGCACTGCCACCCCCTTTATTAACCATTGGATATACTCCACTATTTCCATTACTTTGACGAGTACCTCCTCTTAACCCTAACTGATTAATATAGGAAAGAAAACTAAAATCAATATAATCCACCCTGATTCTTTAGAGCCACCTAGGGTGTGGCTAGGGATAGGTTGGATTCTCTACTGATAGGTAGTACCACCTCTTCCTACAGATCCTATTCCCCTTCAAACAATTGAAATATGTCCATGATCACTTCTTCTAATCACGCATCATTTTTTTCTCTTTTATTCTTTGGTTCTTCAATATTGGAATTAAGTGTAGCTTCTCCGGGAGGAAGATCTACCCCATCGGTCTGGACTATCCTTCTATGAACATTTTCAAGTTTTTCTCAAACCCTATCAATGTTCCTTCACCACTATTTTATTTTAATAGACACCCTTCAATTATCAAACCTATTTTTTCAACCATAGGCTAGCCAACTCTCCCTACTTCAAATTATTTAACTCCTGCAACCTTCCTTCATTACTTCCTTCCTTGCTAATATTCTCATGCAATTGTTCACTCCTCTTCCTTATTGCACTCATTTGGTGATCTATATTGGATCATTATATTATTTTTCATCTATATCGATGCTTTCAGAGTGGAAAACAATGGAGGAATAAGCTCGTAACGCCATTTTAATGGCAGGTCCCAGTTTGGAAAATTGGGGTTTGAAACCTTCCAGAGCCATTTTTAGGCATAAAATAGATTTTTTTGGGCAAAAAATTTCCCAACATAGATGGGATATTGTGACGTTATTATACACATCGATACCTTTCCAACGGTGCAAAAATCACATCAATCAGAGCTCATATGCAAAAGTTATGCCTCCCGCAAGTTGACCTACCATGTTGACCACCATGGTACAAGAGGATGCCACGTCAGCCCCCGTTACTCATGCACATGGGGCTAACCACACAAGGAATTTAAAAAAGATTCTTGAAGGTCCAAAACCTTATCACAATTGAGGGTTGAGGAAGTTAAAACCCTAATCCTAGACAAGTATCGGGATATGTTACATACTGGTCCACTAGGAGGGGAGGGGGTTCTATTCTATGTTATTGTATTTTGTTTCATAGTAGAGAAAAACATCTGGGAGTAGGAAATTGGAAAACATAAAAAAAGGGATTAATGTTTTGTAGTAGCCTAATAGGACATGGGTATTAGGTAACTCCATTGAGAATGCCTTCTCCTTTATACTTGCATTATTTCCATACTAAAGTAAAGAGAGAATAACAACCTCACCTTTTAGTTGGGTTTTCTCCCGTAAGGGTTCTCCAAAGAAAATATTTGTTTTATTTGTGGATGGCGTGTGATTTCATTTTACTATTCTCTATTTTTCACATTTTATCTATTTCACACATAAGAAGAAAATCAATAACTAAAGATTCTAGAAACTAAAGGAACTTAAACTTCATAGTGTAGATTTCAATTTTATTTATTAGATTTGTTGCGACGAAATATTCCAGTGGAATATCCATGGAAATTTACAGATCATATTGGTATCATAGAATATTTTCTTTGGGTATTTGTGGAAAGTTGTAGGGATCCAGAAAAATGGTTTAAGAAGAAAATCATAGAACCATACCCATGGAAAACGAGTTTGTTCATAACAACCCTCAATATCTTGCATAAGAGATATTTGATAGGTATGAAGCACAGGTCACTGATATCAACTGTAATATGAACCACCTGATGGTGGATTTAGCAAGAAAACTTGGACCATTCAGAGATGATGGAGGCTCTAACTCATAGATTAGATCGGAGGGGAAATCGGGAGATCAGGAAAACCCAAGAAAGAGAAGTTGAGTTCGAGTGTCGTTAACCCTTCACAATCCATATTCAATATGGAAGATAAAGTGAACATAAATCCATACCAAGGTGAGATCGATGCATTAAAATTGAATCATTGGTCGTAGAAACTAGAAGTTTATTTTAGTGTTCACCATATAGATGAAGAGAAAAAGATTCCATTTTCTAGATTGAAGTTAGAGGGCCATGCTTTAACTAGGTGGGAAATCCATACGAAAACACTTAGGCTAGAGGGTGAGCCTCTAGTAACTATATGGGAGGACTTTAAAACCCTCATCAAGTCTCAATTATACCCTATCAAATATGTAGAGGACCAATGGATCCGGTGGCACTACTTGAGGCAGAGGCATGGGCAGAGTGTACATGAGTACACCACTGAGTTTAGAAAGATGGCCATCATGTTGGGTATCTCTCCCAAGAATCCAGATGCACTCCTCAAGTATTTGGGGGGCTTACAAAATCATCTAAGAAAGAAGGTGATTCTCTTCAAGCCAAGTACAATGGATGAGGCATGTGTACAGGCATATTGTCTGGACAACATAGGCCACAAGAAAGGGAAACCAAGTGGTTCCAAGTAGAAAGAGCACTAGGAAGCTTCCAAGGAAGGGAAGAAGAAGTGGAAAGGAGGAAAGGTTAAGAAGACAACTATCACTTCACATCAGCGAAATGATCCTAGCAATTATTGCAAGCATTACAATATTAATTTTCACACCAAGGAAAAGTGTCGGAAACTAGATCTAGAGATGAACCCAAAGAACCACAAGAAGGATGGAAAGAAAAAGAACCTTCTAGCCACATATTTGAGCAATCAAGTTGAAAGTAGATCTGATGTGGATGACAATATTGTCTGCACATCTATGCAAAAGGATGTGAATCTGAGTAGCCTTCATCACCAGGAAGAGAAGGAGATGTCCAATATCTTCCACATCAAGATTCAAGTCAAGAAGACCAAGATATATGCTATGTTTGACTCAGGTTCATAGGCTAATATCATAGCAACATATCTAGTTAGAAGGCTTGGATAAGAGGTTCACGGTCATCCTATACCCTATCCATTGGATTGGGTAAAAAAGGATGCAAATATCAAGGTAACAAAGAAGTGAAAGATTAAATTTGATGTAAGTGTTGATTTTATAGATGATGTAGAATTGGAAGTAGTACCATTGGATGTATGCAAAGTAGAGTTGGAAAGACCCTACATGTATAAGAGGGATATTATATTCATGTAGAGAGACAACCAGTACCACCTCATGAAGGATGGGAAATCCTTCATCATCAATGTGCAGAAAGGAAAATAAAAAAATTCACTAGTAAGTGTCAATCAAGCTAAGAAATTGATCAATTATAGTAAGAAATATGTTTTACTTTTCCTAAGGGAAAATCAATCTAGTGAAGAGTCTTTAAAAGTAAAGATATCGTCAAAAGGGTGTACTAAGGAGAATAAACATGAATTGGAGGAGTTACTAAAGAAATATAGGGAAGTGTTCCAGGAGCCTAAAGGACTACCACCTAAGAGGGAAGTGGAGCACAAAATCCAATTATTTCCAAATTCCTCCTTGTTGAATATTGGATTGTATAGACAATTCATTCTGGAAGAAAACAAAGTAAAGAAGGAATTGCAACAATTGTTGGAGCAGGGTGTGATTCGACCAAGCACCTAACCTTTTGGGTCACCTATCATAATTGTACCAAAGATGGAGGGGACTTGGAAAATGTGTATCGACTACAGGGAATTGAACAAGATTACATTAAATAATCATTACCCTCTTCCCAGGATCGATGATTTATTGGACGAACTGTAGCATGCCAAGCACTTCACTAAGATGGATTTGAAATCATGATATCACCTAGTACAAGCCAAAGAATAAGATACCTGGAAGATTTCCTTCAATGCAGCGCAAGGTTTGTATGAGTGGTTGGTTATGCGATTTGGTTTATACAATACACCAACTACATTTATGAGAATAATGCATGTGTTTTTACACCCTTATCTAGATTCATTTGTTATTGTATATTTGGATGATATATTGGTTTATATTGTTACTTTGGAGGAGCACACCTCACATATTATGTAGGTGGTAGAGGCCCTGAACAAGCACCAGTTGCTGGCCAATCTCAAGAAATGTGAGTTTTCTGAGAAGTCTTTGGTGTATATGGGGTATGTTATCAGTGGAGGAGAGCTCAAGATGGATGCCATCATGAAATGTCCAGTTCCTACAAATTGCACATAAGTTAGGAGCTTTGTTGGGGAAACATGGTACTTGCAAAAGTTCATAGCTTGGTTTTCAACAATAACTGCACCACTCCATGCAATAACAACAAGAAGAGTTTCCAGTAGGGGAAAAATCAACAAAAGGCCTTTGATGAGATGAAAATAAAGATCAGACAAGAACCATTGCTCATGCTACCAATATTGTAGAAGCCCTTCGAAGTGGAGATAGATGCACGTGGGTATGCCTTGGGAGTAGTCCTGATGCAGGGAGGAAGGTTTTTTTGTGATCATTTTGAAGTATTTCATGGGGTGGTCCTCAACTACCATACCTACAACAAGGAGCTCTATGCCTTGGTACAATATGTCAAAAAGTGGAAGCATTATATGATGGGAAAGGAGGCCATCATCCACACCGATCATTGAGATCTCTAGTATTTGTAGGCCCAGAGTAAGTTACAAAAAACTAGACACTACAAATGGATGGGATTCTTACAATAGCTTCATTTGGTCATAAATTATAAGAAGGGTAACACAAATAAGTTGGTATAAATTCTTTTACATCCACCCACAACCAATATTACATCTTTGGGAACTCTGATGCACATGGAGTCTTTTACCCATGATGTATACAAAGAGGAATACACAGAAGATGAGGAATTCAAGGATGTGTTTCAACAACTATAGAGCCAATTTCATATAGAGTAAGGTGACAACAATATTGACTATCATTTCCAAAATGGTTTACTCTACAATATCGACAAGCTCTGTGTTTCTAAAGGTGAATGATTGTAGCTTATCAGAGAGACTCACACCTCCAAGGTTGCAAAACATTTTTGTGTTGGGAAGACATTTTCCAACTTACAAAGGTATGTGTACTAGCCCAGAATGCAAGAAGATGTAGTGTGATATATTAGAGGATGTATACTTTGTTGTACCAATAGTCCTAGTAATAGGAAGCAAGGTCTATACCATCCCTTACTTGTACCCACTCGACCTTGGGAAAGTATTTCCATGGATTTTGTGGGAGGTTTACTAACAACCATGAAGGGACATGAATATATATTTGTGATAGTTGATAGGTTCAGAAAAAATTGCAATCTCATTCCTTGTAAAACACCATCAAGGGACATGAAGCAGTAAACTTGTTCGTTGGACATGTCTCAATGCACTTTGGGATACCAAGGAGACTCATCTCAAACATGGACATCAGATTTCTCAATGCATTTTGGACTACATTGTGGGAGAATATGGACACTAAGCTCAAGAGGTCTACAACATTCCATCCACATATAGATAGGAAGACATAAGTAGTCAATGATACTTTGGTGCATCTTTTGAAGGGTTACAATCAAAAGCATCTGAACACCTAGGATGAAAATTTGATCTATATACAATAGAGCAGTCCACACTTCTATTGGTAAGTCACAATTTGAAAATTTCTTTGGATATTTTCCACCTTCACCCTAAGGAGGAGTGAGGGAGTGTAAGTTTTAAACCTGCGAAGTAAAGCAATGCATATAGATTCTTAAGAAAAACAGAAATTAATCAATGGCTTATTCACATAGTACACAGAGATTTATACCGGAAACCCTCAACCGGGGAAAACCTTTATTATATTCATTATATCGAATTTCACCATTCACCATACAATATATACAATGTTTTTAGGTATTCCATAGATACCAAAACTCTAATCCCATGGGATTAATTTAGAAAACTGCTAAAAATAACAAAACACTGCCCCAAAAAAAATTCAGGGCACTGCGCGTAACCAGGGGGGCCATACCTAGGCCCCCCTAGGACCCCCCTAGGAAGCACCCGTCACACACAAAACAACTTGCACTACTAGAGGGATCATCAGACGCAGTTGTCGAACCTGGCGCGCCCTCACACACACATGCAAATAATATAACATATACCCAACATTCTCCCACTTGTTGTTTTCTTTGCATCCAAGGGTCCACAGGGTTATATAGTCAACAATCTAGGGCAGCAATGCCCATTGTTACTCTACACCAGGAGAACATTTCTGTACTCATATACTTTGTCAATAAATCTACAACATTCTTCAAAGTGTCAACCTTTTCCAGCAACACCTTCTTTTCCTCAACCATGTCTCTCACAAAGTGATACTTAACATCAATATGCTTTGTATTCGAATGATAAGTTGGGTTCTTTTCCAGGAAGATTGCACTCTGAATGTCACAATCTAATCTCATTGCTTTTTGTACCAACCCAATACCTAAACACAATCTCTATAATCATATTACTTCCTTGCTTGCATGAGTGGCTGCCATGTATTCAACTTATGTAGTTGAGAGTGCTACTGCAACTTGTCTTTTGCTCATCCAACTGATTGCTCCTCCAAATAGGTTAAACACATACCCACTTGTAGATCTTCTTCGATCTAGATCTCCAGCCTAGTCTGCATCAACAAAGCCATGTATGTCCACCACTTTATCCAATCCTAGTCTTCCTTGGTAGCACAATCCATAATTGGTAGTGCCACGCAAATACCTGAAGACCCTCTTTACTGTTGTCCAATGATCCTTCCCTAGTTTTTACATATACCTGCTCAAAACTCCCACTGCATGTTCAATGTTTGATCTAGTACAGACCATTGCATACATCAAACTGCCAACTGCACTGACATACAGAACATGGGACATGTCCTCCTCTTCTTCATGTGTCTTGGGACACTGATTTGCAGATAAATTTACACCTATAGGAATAGGAACCTTGACCAATTTACTTCCATGCATATTAAACCTCTGCAATATCGTCTCAACATATTTTCTCTGATTCAACCAGAGTTTCATGTTTTCATGATCTCTTTTAATCTCCATTCCCAGAATGAAGTTAGCAGCACCGAGATCCTTCATGTCAAATTTGGAGGATAGTTGTGATTTCACCTCCTTGATAACATCCATGCTATTTCCTACCAACAACATGTCATCAACATACAACACTACATAAATGAAATGATTACCAACTTTCTTGGAATATACACAGTGATCAACCCTGCTTCTCACAAATCCCAATCCAAGGATGTATGTGTAAAACTTTTGGTACCACATCCTAGTTGATTGCTTCATACCATATAGTGACTTCTTTAGCTTACAGGCCATCTCTTTCTTTCCCTTTACTACAAAGCCTTATGGTTGCTTCATGTAGATTTCTTCTTCCAGATCCCCATGTAGGAATGTTGTCTTCACATCCATCTGTTCCACTTCAAGATCAAAAGCAGCAGCAATAGATAAAAGAAATCTAATAGAAGTTAACTTAGCAACAGGAGAGAAAATCTCACCAAAGTCAATTCCCTCTACTAGGGAATAACCTTTTGCTACTAACCGAGCTTTGTGTTTCTCCATTTTTCCTTCTACATTAAACTTCTTCTTAAACAACCATTTGCTACCAAAAAAATTTCTTCCAGCTGGAAACTCAACTATATCCCATGCCTCATTCTTATCCAAGCCATCCATTTCTTCAACCATGGCCTTCTTCTAGAGTTTACTATCCTCTAAATTCACTGCTTCCCTGACAGTTATGGGATCATCATCAGTAATAGATAAAGAAAAATTGGAACGGAAATCAGGTGGACTATACTTTTTTGGTTGCCTTCTTTCTCTCATTGATCTCGTCAATACTGGGGTATGAGGTTCTTCTTCTTCTTTTTCTTCATCTTCTTCAGATGATTCAGATTTTTCATCATCCAACTCTAGCTCTATTTTCTCAGGTTCATCTTGCCTTGGTAGGAATTCATGTTTGGACACATCTTTTACCTCTCTAAAAACAACAACCTGACTTTAAACAGTCTTCTTAGTTTCTGGGTTCCAAAGATTATAATTTTTCACATCATCTTTATAACCAATAAAGATACACTTTTCATCTTTTTTATCCAACTTACTCCTATTTTCCTTTGGAACATGTACATAAGCATCACAACCAAACACTCTAAGATGTTGAAGAGAGGGTTTCTTTTCAGTCCATACCTCATGTGGAGTTTTGTCATCCAACAGTGATGAAGGTGATCGATTGACCAGGTAACATGATGTACTCACTGCCTCTGCCCATAATTCTTTTCCTAACTCGGCATTGCTGAGCATGCTCCTTGTTTTTTCCATCAGTGTCTTGTTCATCCTTTCTGCAACTCCATTCTGTTGAGGAGTGTATGGAGTAGTCTTCTGCTTTGCTATACCACACTTCTTACAGAATTCTTCAAATTCATTTCCGCAGAATTCTCCACCATTATCTGTTCTCAATACCTTTATTTTCTTCTTTGTCTGATTTTCTACCAGTGCATTAAACTCTTTAAATTTATCAAATACCTCAAATTTATTTCTAAGAAAATAAATCCATGTGTTCCTTGGGAAATCATCTATGAATGAAACATAATACACAGACTTACCTAGTGATGGAACATGCACAGTTCCAAACACATCACTGTGTATCAACTCTAAGATCCCCTTTGCTCTTGTAGCACCAGATGGGAATCTTACTCAATTTTGTTTACCATATATGCAATGTTCACAGAAATCAAAATCCAAAGTGAAATTTGACATACCTTCAACCATGCCTTTACCATGTACTGTTTGAAGGCCCTTTTATCCAATATGCCCTAGTCTTTGATGCCACAGCATGGTCTTCTTTTCAGGGACGATATTGGTCTTGTCTTCTTTATTTGTCTTCTCAAGGACAACAAAACTATTACACCCATTAGTATAAGTGTTTCCCAACAACTTGTACAGAGTTCCACACTGAACTCCCCTCATCAACACCATTTCTCCTCTTACCATCTTGCAAGTGTTCTTTCCAAATACAATATCCACTCCTGCATCATCCAACTTGCTTACAGATATTAGGCTCCTGACAAGTTTTGGAATGTGAAAAACCCCAGAGAGAGTTCTAATCCTTCCATATTTTAGCAACAACTTAACCCTTCCACATCCCATGATTTTGGTTGTCGAGTCATCTCCTAGGAATACATCACCGCCATCGTATTTTTCATATTCAGAGAACCACTCCCTGTGAGGAGTCATATGGTATGACGCACCTAAGTTGATCAACCATACATCACGGTCTTCATGTGTACTTGTAGATGCCAGGTAAACATCACCTACTTCTTCAGTGGAGTTTTTTTCCTCTGTGGAAGAGGTACTATTAGATCCCTTTGGTTTTTCAACCTTCTTAGACTTGCAAAATTTCTTATAATGCCCTGTTTTACCACACTTCCAACATTTCCTCAAATATTTTCCTGGAGACTTAGATCTACCTATAGATTTAGATCTCCCCCCTGAAGACTTACCAAGATTCCTGTCTTGGGTACGACCTCTTACAAATAAAGCATATGTGCTATGACTATCCATGCTTTTCCACCTCATCTCTTCAGATAACAAGGATGAAACTACATCCTCATACTTCAATGTAGATTGAGTGGTACTACAAATTGCTACAACCAGATTATTCCAAGAGTCTGGCAAAGAACATAACAAAGTAATACACTTATCTTCTTTTGCAATCATAATATTAACNAAGAACATAACAAAGTAATACACTTATCTTCTTTTGCAATCATAATATTAACAGAGACAAGTTGACTTACCAGAGTATTAAAGGCATTTAGATGTTCTGTCACAGAATCTCCATCTTCCATCCTAAGATGATACAACTTCTTTCGAAGAAACAACTTGTTTACCGGGGACTTTGATTGATACAAATTTCCCAACTTATCCCATAGTTCCTTGGTTGTAGATTCTCCCGAGACATTCAACAACACTGAATCTGCCTAACATAGTTGAATAGTACTCCTTGCTCTTCTGTCCAAATTCTCCCAATATTCCTTCTACATACCAATAGGTGGTGTACTAGTAGGTTATGTACCAGTAGCCTGTGTGCTATTAGACGGTGTACCAGTAGGCTGTGTACCAGGATCCACAACGATCCATTGTTCTTTGTCTACAAGAAGGTCCTTCATCTTGAGCTTCCATAGCTCAAAGTTTTTACCATTGAACTTCTCTATCTCAATTCTACATGAGCTTGCCATTCCTCTTTATATACTCGAATATCCACTACAAAATCTCCCACTAAACCCAGGTTTATCACAGACCCAAGATAAACTTGATCTATCAAGACCGAGCCAAACCCTCAACAACAAAGGCATCCCTCTGAAGCCAAAAACGAGCTCTGATACCACATGTAAGTTTTAAACCTGCGAAGTAAAGAAATGCATATAGATCTTCAGAAAAACATAAATTAATCAATGGCTCATTCACATAGTACACATAGATTTATATCGGAAACCCTCAACCAACGAAAACCTTTCTTATATTCATTATATCGAATTTCACCATTCACCATACAATATATACAATGTTTTTAGGTATTCCGTAGATACCAAAACCCTAATCCCTTAATCTGAGATTAATTTAGAAAACCGCTAAAAATAGCAAAAAACCACCCAAAAAAAATATTTCGGGGCGTTGCCTCGGGCTACCGCTCGTTGTCGAACGTTGTGCGTAACCATGGGGGCCATACCTGGCCCCCCCTGGGACCCCCCTAGGAAGCGCCCGATGCACACGACACAAAGAGCACTACTAGAGGGATCATCAGACGCAGTTGTCAAACCTGACACGCCCTCGCACACACATGCAAAGAATATAACATATACCCAACATGGAGGACCTCATAGGATATGCATTAAAAGTAGAACAAATTATTGAGAAGATCAGGAAGATCCATTTGCAAGTATAGGGCTAGACATGACCAACATAGAACAAAGAGAACATTTAGAGTGGGAGATAGAGTATGGTTACAATAGGATAAGGAAAGACTAAAGGGTCCTAGTAAGAATATCAAGGCTTTGTGGTATGGTCCTTTTAAGGTATTGGAAAAGGTGGGAGATAACACCTAGAGACTTAGTCTAGCCCCATACATGCACATTTACCCAATAGTGAATGTGGAGAATCTAAAACTCTATGAGCCTTCCATGTTAGATCATGAGGAGGAGTAGGTCCTACCTTCCATAGAGGATTTAGCACCAAATTCTCAGGAAGAGTTGGCATAGGACACATTTTTGTAGAAGCGGTTAAGAACTACAAGACAGGGGCAACATGAACTTTGTCAAGTTGGGTTGAAAGTATAACTTCCAGGAAAACCAAATTGGTACTCTAGGGAGAAGGTAGAGGAAACATTTTATCACCTGATTTAGTAAAGCTTTTGGGGACCAAAATCCTCCCGAAATGGGGAGATATGATCTGGATTGGATCATTATATCATTTTTCATCTATCTCAATGCTTTTAGAGTGGAAAAAATTGGAGGAATCATCTTGCGGGGTCGTTTTAATGGAAAGTCCCAGTTTGGAGAATTAGGGTTTGAAACCTTATGGAGCTATTTTGAGGCATCAAATAACACTTTTTGTGGTCAAAATTTTCCCATCAAAGTAAAGTTGGTACCCCATGACACTATTATATACATTGAAACCTTTCCAATGGTGCAAAAATCGTGTCAATTGGAGCTCGTATGCAAACATTACACCTCCCACAGGTTGACCTACCCTATTGACCACCATGGGACAAGAGGATTCCACGTCAGCCCCCGTTACTCATGCATATGAGTCTAGCCACATGAGGAATTTCAAGAATATTCTAGAAGTTCCAAAACCTTATCACAATTGAGGGTTGATGAATTCAAAACCCTAACCCTAGACGAGTATCGGGCTATGTTAAATACCAGGCCACTAGGAGGAGAAGGGGTTACATTCTATGTTATTATATTTTGTTCCATAGTAGAGAAGAACAACTGTGAGTGGGAAATTAGACAACATAATAAGGGTTTAATGTTTTGTAGCAGCCTAACAAACCACATGTCTTAGATAACTCCATAAAGAGTTCCTTCTCCTTTGTACTTTCATTATTTTCATACTAGAGAAAAAAGAGCAGAGCAACCTCACCTTCTAGTTGGGTTTTCTCTCATAAGGGTTTCCCAGAGATAATATTTGTGTTATTTGTGGATGGTCTGTGATTGTATTTTACTATTCTCTATATTCTACATTATATCTATTTCATGCATAAGCATGAAATCAATAACTAAAGATTTTGGAATCTAAAGGAATTTAAACTTCATAATGCAGATTTTAGTTTTATTTATCATATCTATTGTGAAAAATTGTTCTAGTGGATCCACGATAGTTTACAGATCATTTAATTAAGCCACCACCAATTTGTAATCTCTTCCCTTCTCAAAACTCGTTTATCCCTTATGTTATTTTTGTCTCCCCCCATAATATTGATTCTTCTAACCCTTTCACATCGCCGCCACCCTTGCAACCACCCCCCAACATTGGGTGTTTACTCATCCATGCTAATAGGTTCAAATGGTAGCATACCTTCTTCAACAAGTAACATTTTGATCCAAGTAGGGATTTCCTATATGAACCCCCCACATSCTCTCCTTATTAATTCCTCCAACTTTTGAAAATGRTTGATAGGATTCTACAAYAAATTCTACTATATACCCTTCTACTACAGTCTTCACCTAGAAATCAASTGAGTGGGTGAGGCTCCTTGTTGAAACAMAMTAATTTTTTGATATTCTAGTGTACCTCATCCTTCTCTCTTCGAGCATACTTTGGTGCTTCTTCAAGTCRTTTCAACCATTTGAAAAGGATTACTAGAAAATCAAACCAAAAGACTTCATACCCATCCCTACTAGCATCACCATAAAGTGACTATTTCCCAACACTACTCAATGTTCCATCCATGCAACTCTACTTCTTGTGCAATGAAACCCTTAAACTTATTTTCAAAATAGTCATTGATCCATGATTTTAAGAACCTCTCTCTCATCCTACTAAGGCCCCTCTCTTATAACATGGTCCCAAAAATGAAACCATTTGTTGGCTCTTTTTGGAGACCAAGGTTCTCTTGGATGTCCAAGGAAGGTCCGGTGTAGTCTAGTGTGCTAGCATTTTCAATCCTCATGAGGGGAAGGTCTCATTTGAAAGCACTAGAAAGACTAAGGATAAGAAGAGAAGGTGTGGGATGAGTAGGTAACCATCCTAATCTAGCAGTCATTCATAATAGAAAAATGCTACTCTTGTGCAACTTTGTAACATTTGTATTATGTGCATATTCATAGCATGACATATATTTACTCTAATCGGAGATAAGTAGAACCATAAACATACCAGTCATCCAAATATAATAAGACAATACTCAAAATGAAAAGAAGAGGTGTTTCCACTACTCCATAGCAACATAAAAATATGGTACATTATCACACCCACAATAGGGACATGGGCAGTTCATGACAACGACATACTACAAACTATATTTTGTAACACCAACAAAATTATCATCATTAACCTCAAACAAAACGAAAAAGACCAAAAAATATCAATACTAGTATTGATAACTACCTCAACTCGTAGTCCTAACCGACTACTTATATAATACATGCTAATATTTTTTTATTTTATCAAACCCTAAGTAACCTAGTTTGCTACATAAATAAAATCCATTACATATCATAATAACTAGCCAATTAGGCTACAAAATAAGGTTTCCTTCCATCTTTGGTGTAACTAATTGTGGCTCCACATGACGCAACTAAGGTTGTCCATGTGTCACGCCATCTTTCTTCTTGTGCACTAGCCAAAAACGAAGGGGAAAACACCTCCTCTACTATGGAAAAATGTAAACTCAACTAGCCCCCATAAACCTAGAAGTCACTAGGGTCAATGATGTCAACAATGGCATATATTTGCACATATGCCAACTGACTATTGTTACAACTCCAGGTGGAAGATTAGGTAAATGGGGAAAATCCTCCCCCTCCTAGATATCCCTATGATAAAATAAAAGTCATCCTTTGTGGGTTGGAACCACAGATCAATACAAACCTTGAAGACCTACCTGGAATTATCCCAACAACATATCAATTGTATCAATAAGTCTATGTTTCCCTTGAGGGAGTTAGTCTCCTCATAAAACTTGAGGTCAACATCCCTCAAAAGGAGATGATTCTAAATCCTTAATATGATGAAGGAACATATCCCTTTCCCTCTCTAAGAATTTCTATGTATGTCCTAATGTATATGGGTTCACTTGCTACTACTATGATTATCCTTGATTCACATACAAATCTCATTAGACAAATATATCTCTAAAATAAAATATAAAAATCTATACTAAATTACCATTTGCAATATTTATTAAATATTGAACTTCAATTTTTTTGCATAAAAAATGTGTTAAACTAACCTGTGTGCCAACATTTAAGAAACACACCATACACATTGTACTAAAATTTTACAAGCGCACCAACACATTCAATGCTCTACATTTATACTACTGCACCATTAAGGGTGTTCGTGCTAAATTTTTCATGCACCGATAAGTTTTAAAAATACTATTTTCTATCTATGTGATTTACCTATTGATGTGTTGGATTTATTATCATGCACTGAAGTGAGTGCACCGAAAACTATGATACACAGATGAAGGAGAGCACCATCATCCCTTGTTGTTGTTACCAATGGTGTGAAGTGCACCACATTATACTAGGGAACCCCTACTGGTGCATTCATAGATTTATTAGCACATGAGAGAGCACAAGAAGTTTGTATGCATTCTTATAATTTTCCGGTGCACTTAGGATGCTTGGAAGCACCCTACACTAGTGCCTCCTATATATCCACCATGTACTAGTGAGAGATATCATGGTGGATTTATTTATCTATGTCTGCACTAACAACACTAGACGATGTTACCAAACATTGATGACATGCCTAATCTTAAATTGACGATGATACCAAACATTGCTACCAGTGCATCCATACATTTGTTAGTGCACTAGACAACACATCGAATTTCTCTATGTCAAACATATCTCTCCAATGCACTTAAAATGTTCTGGTCCATTGTTTATGAATGTGGTTTTCAAGAGCACTGAACTTTGGTGTGAACCAACTGTCGATGGAAATTTTTTCAATTTTTTTTTTTAAACTACCAAATAAAGCCTAATTTTAAATTTTAAACCATTTAAAATGCAAATTAAAGAATATGAATAAATTTACCTGGTCTCTTCTTCAAGGAGGCATAGTCGTTGAATAGAGAAAAATGAAAATTTAGTGTCATTTGCAAAATTCCAAAACGAACACAGATCCACTGTGGAAGTGAAGAAATTAAGAAATGTTACAATCCAGTAGCAATAAACAATGGGGTGGGTAGGGAAATACTAAGCATCGCTGATGGTATGCGTGAATGCACTGAATGACAATTGAAATGAAAATTATGGCTTCAAATTTTTTATTTTTACCCTATCACGATATGCTTAATACACGGATACATTATATGTTTAGATGCATTGTTTATTTTTTCAAGTATTTGTTAACCTACATCAATGCATCTAGTGGTGTTATGTACCAATGCAGTTAAATATATTGGACATAATGAAGTGCTTTTAGAAAAAATTGTTGATATTTTAAAAAATATTTTAACCTTAGTGTGCATGTCAAGGTTACACACTAGTGCAATTAAGTCTATCAATAGCACCAACCGATTTTTTTTTTAATGGCTTATATTTTTTTAAATATTTTAACCTACACTTGGTGCATGTGGTAGGGTTATGCACCAATGTTGTTAAATTTTGAAAAATATGGGCCTAGAATGGTGTATTTGGTATGGTTAGACCTCGGTGCTCTTTATCTATTCAGTGTACCAAAAAGCATTTTTTAACAAATGGTCGATATATTTTATAAGATATTTTAATCTACTTCAATGCGTGTGCTATGGTTGTATGCATCTATATTGTTAAATATAAATGATGCATCAAGAAGTTTTTGAAAAAATATCACTTATTTTTTAGAAAATATTTTAACCTACTTTTGTGTGAGTGGTTTGGTTACACAATAGTGTGTGGTTAAATATAAATGGTCCAACAACAATAATCTTTAAACAAATGTCCCATATTTTTTATAAATATTTTATCCTATTTCGATGTGAATGGTATGGTTATGCATTGTTATAGTTAAATATAAATGGTGCACTGACAAACTTTTTGAAAAAATGGTCAATTTTATCATTTAAGTGCACCTGAACCAAAAAAAAAAACATTTGTTAAAACCTCCAACCACCCACCCCTATTAAAAATAAAGAAAAGACAAGTGCCTTTGTAAAAACCTCCACCAATTGATGTTTTCTTTGTAGTAAGCATCCCTTAGCAGAAGACATCACAAGGTAATGTTAGATCTATGACTATGTTTTGTGTTGATATTGCGTATTGTGTTCGTGTGATTCATAACAAATTTCATAATTTACATTCAATGTTTTAACATTGGAAAACAAATAATATTCTCAGCTAAATAATAATTCTACATAATTTCCATGGAAAAGAGAACAAAGTATATTTTGTCTAGAGTAACCATACAACAATTTTGATAAAATTCATGCAACAACAACAAAGTTTATTTAAATGAAATCCTAAGTTTTTGCTATTTTCTCAAGTCATGAGGACGACCCTACACACCACCACTATCCCTCTCCATGTCGTGTTAGACAAAATTCATGCAACAACAACAAAGTCTCTTTAAACAAATTCCTAAGTTTCTACTATTGTACAAGGTCATGAGGACAACCCACATACCACTAGTGTAACCCCTCCATGTCATGAAAAGCCTACAAGCACGGAAATACAAAGAAAGACCTACAAGCACGGAAATACAAACAAGATGGAAACAACATATAACACAAGGCCCTCCAAAATAGAATCACCCACCTCCCACTAACATACACTAAGTAGAGACCAATCAATCTACTTTACAAGTAAAATTATTATTTTATATTTATACTTTAAAAACATAAAACTTATATCTATATATATAGTGTGATAACTTTTCACTCTGCATTGTAGAGTATTCTTCCCATGGGAGAGTATTCTTCCCATATATAATGGAGGCTCTACTCTAGAAAATGGAAAGAAATGAGACGAAAAGTATTTTCAAGCCGAAATTTTGATGTAATTTTTTTTTTGTCCCATACTTCTCGATTCTCTCTAAATTCTTGACCTTGTGAAGAAGGGGAATAAAACTATGTCACTCTACTTGCAGTCAATGATTTAGAGCTTCAACCAAAGTCAAGGAAAAGGAGAAAAGGTATTTGTCCTTATGAAAACTTTACTGGTTACAAGCATGAATACTCAGCTAAATTATGACAGATTCCCACATTGAACATACACAAAGGGCCTCATTAACCCAAGAACCGGGCTACAGAGCAATGCCTTTACTGGTTAAAAGCAAGAATACTCAACTAAATTATGACAGATTCCCACATTGAACATACACAAAGAAGGACCTCATTAGCCCAAGAACCGGGATACAGAGCAATGCTCTGTATTCTGGGTTATACATCATCTGCTTTAAAGTTTACTGACATTCTGGGTTATATACCATCTGCTTTAAAGTTTTAAAAATGTACAATATACAGAAATGCTTATCGTCAGGTGCTTATTGATGGTCACCACACATAGATCTTCAGAGTTCATCTCAGAAATTAGTCTGTATCTCTTGATCATTCAGTAACTTCTTC
>SNQJ01S0000752.1:31098-54937 GCA_010110895.2 Picea sitchensis | reverse complement strand
CTCCAGCCACATGGGTGCAAACGATAGAGCCGACCATGGAAATGATCCCACGATCCCTTGAGCTACAATTATCTGAAAGCTCCGAATTCGCATCACTTTCTTCGCTTCTGCGCCCATTACCTTCAGATCCGACCATATTGGTGGCACCCCTTTCGTTTCACTTTTTCTAAAAAGATTCACATATGCTAAATCACTTCTACTGTTTAAACTGAACCACAAGAAGCCCGATGAAATCCATTTTTTAATAGAAATCTATGTGCATTTGTATATCAAACGAAGTGACAGATGTATTACGAAGTTCTGGGCATCGAACCGTTTGAAAACCGCGGGTCTGTTGCAAAAGCACGGACCAAAACCCCAACCACGACGCTCACTCCTGCAACTATATGAAAAGAAATTCTCCAACCGGAAATGCCCATCACTGTTGTGGAAGCTAACAGAACAGAAATCATAGTACCCAATATAGCTCCAAAGTTGCCTGTAAACTGTAGCCACCCGAAAGCCCATCCACGGTTTCCCTTATCCGTCGAATCCGCCACGAGCGACTGAATGGCGGGAATTACTATGGCAAGTCCGATCCCATCCAATGATCTTGATATTGCTGCCTATAAATTCATGGAGATCACATATTCATCTAACATCAAATTTACTTACCAGTATAAACTTGTCTTAAATTTAAATTCAGATCCATAAAACACTGAGGCATCCAATTTCTGGATCCATAAAACACTGAGGGATCAAATTTCTTTACATGAAATTAAATGATAACTTATCTTAATTAAAGCCCGATCCATAAAACATTCAGGGAACAAATTTATATATCCATAAAACACACACTGATGGATATCATTTCTTGACATGAAATAAAAGGATTAAAAATTTTCACCTGGAGAAGAAAATAAATATATCCAATGCTTCACAGATTTGGATTTAATTTTTATCCTCGACAAATTTGGATTTGAGATAGATCTACATGATTTTTGTAAATATGTAAGTTTATGTAAGACAACATCTATGTCATAATGAGGTGTAAAACATCTGGCTACTCTCCCTGCAATAGGTCCAAAAAATTCATTTTTTTCTTTCCAAACAGAAGAAATTTGTAAACATGCATCACTTGGTTTCAACAACCTTGCTATACAAAGCAGGATCATTTGGTGCACTTGCAAGTTAGTCTAGAGGTTAAAACACACCCTATAGTGTGTTAATACCCCCTTGTGGGTGACAACAAAACCTGAACAATACCTTGAATGGGGCAGGCTTCAGCTCCTGCCAGAATAGTTGGCAATCTTTTGAAGGGGGCAGGTTTCAGCTATGGACATAATAGTTGATAACCCCAATTTCTAATCTTTTAAGCATAATGAAAAGGCTTGCATCCCTATCAAGTGAGATTTTAGTTAATTAAAAACAGTTTTAGGCTATCTTAATTTTTAGGCTATCAAAGGCTATCTTAATTTTTCAGGCTATCAAAGGCTATCTTAATTTTTTTTTTTAATGGTGAGAGCTGTGGCATGTATGAGACTGAGTAAAAAGTACAATAAAATTTGTCAAAAACAGATTCAGCAGCTAAGCTGCCATTTACCTAAAGGCTGTCTTTGTCTCCTTAATGTGACTACCTATTTGTTTAGGGTCAAACTCAATAATATGCTATGGCCTGCTAGGCCAAATGATTGATAATTGTCGGTACCTGAGCAAAAGTTGTAGAGATTCCAACAAGAAATGTAGCAGCTGCCCAGAGAAAGGCTCCGAGGGCAATCACATGGGCACGATGGCGATGAATCGCCAGATAAGCTGCCAGTGGATAACAAGCTGACTGAGTGATAGATCTGTGTAGAGTAAGAGACCCTAACTGTGTAGGTGAAATATGTAACGCCAATCCAACCTCCTGGTACACCCCGGGCAACAGCGCTTCATCTGCTCTTTCCATAACGCTAAGCTAAGCTGCCATTTACCTACAGGCTGTTTGTCTGTTACATCCTTAGTGTGACTACCTATTTGTCTAAAGCCAAACTCCATAATAAGCAATGGCCTGCTATGCCAAATGAATGATAATTGTCAGTACCTGAGCAAAAGTTGTAGAGATTCCAACAAGAAATGTAGCAGCTGCCCAGAGAAAGGCTCCGAGGGCAATCACATGGGCACGATTGCGATGAATCGCCAGAAAAGCTGCCAGTGGGTAACAAGCTGCCTGAGTGATAGATCTGAGAAGAGTAAGAAACCCCAACTGTGTTGGTGAAATATGTAAAGCCAATCCAACCTCCTGGTACACCCCGGGCAACAGCGCTTCATCCGCCATCTCCATAATCCCTGCCAAGTTCACCAATACCAGTGTTCTTGTTGGGTTCTCCAGCCATGAATATCTCATCTTTCAAACCACACCAATACACAAAATTGTTGTGCAAACAGGCCTTCTTAAGAATCTTCCCTCTTGAATACAAAACCACTTTTAGTTCAAGAAATTTTCAGCTACTCCTTGTGTCCGAATCAGAATAAGTGGAAACCATCGATTCAGAAGCCCAGCCAGCTAACGCCCTTTTAATTAATTTGTGTTGCCCAACAAATAATGTGAACTTAATCAAAGTTTGTGCTTATTATAATTAAATATAAATCTAAATAAATTAAAAAATCTTGTTTTTAACCATGTTATTATTAATTAAGTTATTATTGATTAAGTAATGGAGGTTTTATTCTATATCCGATATGGTGCATACACTAACAAATCAATTTATTATTTTATAAATCCGTTTATTATTTATGTTGAAGGTAGATATATTGTAATTGGTTGCAAGTCTATTTTATAAATCTGTTTATAATTATTTAGATGTATTGTAATTGGTTGTAAGTCAAAATGTATTAGTTGAATTTGTATTAATGGATTAAAGTTTATATTTGTGTGTAATGTTTAATATTAAGAAATAAAAAATATGAATTTATAAATATATTAAAAAACAAATTAATTTTGATAGGTGGATGGGTTATAAATTATATCTCAATGGTTTTACATGTCGATTAATAGGTTATAAATTCTATCTTATTGGATGTGCAACAAGGTTCAGTGGTCACACTCGTAGTGGGTCTTTGAGTGTGTTGGGAAAAGTCCATCTCCATTGTTGATCACATCATGTCATTCCGAGATAAGTAACACCTTTGAGAGTTAGAAAGTTGATTTGTCATGTAAACTTATAAAGCATACTACGAGTCAATTATAAATCTTATCGCATAGTCACAAGGGGTCTTTGTGTGTGATAGAAAAAACCCATCTCCATTGATGATCGCATTATACAATAGAAAGTTGATTTGTCATGTAAACTTGTAAACTTGTAAAGTATATTACCAGTTAGTTATAAATCTTATCACATAAGGTCAAGGTCATAGGGGATCTTTGGGCGTGATAGAAAAAGCCCATCTCCATTGATGATCGTATCATACAAACCCTAGCCTGAAGCTTGAACGACGAGAGGGAAGAAAAGATTGGGGGTTATAAATCCCATAACACATACCGCATCGACAAGATGCATGGGGTCTTTGGACATTTTGGAAAAAAACTGTCTCCATGGCATCATGCAATCCCACAAGGGGTCTTTTGACATTTTGGAAAAAACTTGTCTCCATCCCCTGAGCCTAAAAATTGAAGGTTCAGAAGAAAGAAAATATCGAGATTCGAGAATATTTCCCAACACTAGCATGCAACGGTCATTGTATAACTATTCAATGTTTTTCCCTTTTCACCGAAATCTGACGACATAAATATGCATGAAATCACAATTTTTTGTTGTTTAAATTGCATTTTTGAATGCAGAAATGGATTCAACATGTTGAAAAACCCCTGTGGCACTCAGATTACACAAAATTAACCACTCAAATATGCAGATACAACAATTTTTTGGTTGGATTTCGGGAAAATGTCCCCGAAAAAGGGCCAAAACGTATAATCTTTAGACAACAGTGCATGCAACGACCCATAGAGGTAAGGCTCATCAATATTTGGTACAAAATTGCAATTGCAGTTTACATTTTTTTATGGGAGCAATGCCATGTCATGCTTTTATTGTTTGAGATCTTGGAAATTGTAATTGTATGAGAGTCTTGGAAATCGTCATACTCTTGTATTCATGAAAAAAATTAACATAAACACATATAACATATAATGTTTAAATAATTTTTAAATGATGGACAAAAATAAATATATGTGATGTGAAAAGCAATTATAAAAAACACATGTCGTAAAAAAAATTAAAAATTTAATTGACAGATAAGAATGCCCCTTAAATTTGTACCCTAGTTAAATAGATTTATACCCTAGTTAGATTCATTAGAAAGGTTCATTACACCAAAAGGGATGAATCAACAACCTGCATTGAAGGGATTCAAAATTGGCAATTCAATCACAACAAATGTCACAGTGGAATATAGGACAATAGAGATTATACAGACAACTTCATCTCCATTTTCTCTATCACCAAGAAAAACGTGTAAGGAATCATATGACCCTTAGGGATTCAAGGCAAGGAAGCAGAAGTGTTACCCATCATAAAATTAATCCACCTCCGGTCAAACTAACTTTGACCCACTTCACTTGCAACCCCATAAATCCCACCCACAATCGAACAACTTTCACATCACTTGCATTCCCCATTTTGTCCTCTACAATCCAGCACCAATTTCTCCCCCTCCGCCCAATGAAAACATGCCAAATTTGGTGTGTTTCTAGCCACAACAGACACGATCCCACCCATATCAAATTATCCCTCAACGCAGCGGCAACTGTTTCACTACCCACGATTTTAGAATAGAATTAGTCCCCTCTCTCCACCAACCATATGACAACAATTGTGTCCAGATTTTTCCTTTGTGTTTTAAGACCAATGATTTAAGTTTTAATGGCTCTATCGAATCGAACTAGAATTTTGTTATTAGTCCCTACCTTTAGGTAACATGGACTATCGTAAACGGTTTTCCCGTTTTGCATTAGTCACTCACACAAACCAAGAAATTTAACCTTAAGTTTTTAGCCTCTATTTCATTCACACTTTTTATAGCCCTATCAAATAGGTACACAATTTGTTTTAACCAATGGAAAAATTCAGGGTCTTANTAAAAATTTAATTGACAGATAAGAATGCCCCTTAAATTTGTACCCTAGTTAAATAGATTTATACCCTAGTTAGATTCATTAGAAAGGTTCATTACACCAAAAGGGATGAATCAACAACCTGCATTGAAGGGATTCAAAATTGGCAATTCAATCACAACAAATGTCACAGTGGAATATAGGACAATAGAGATTATACAGACAACTTCATCTCCATTTTCTCTATCACCAAGAAAAACGTGTAAGGAATCATATGACCCTTAGGGATTCAAGGCAAGGAAGCAGAAGTGTTACCCATCATAAAATTAATCCACCTCCGGTCAAACTAACTTTGACCCACTTCACTTGCAACCCCATAAATCCCACCCACAATCGAACAACTTTCACATCACTTGCATTCCCCATTTTGTCCTCTACAATCCAGCACCAATTTCTCCCCCTCCGCCCAATGAAAACATGCCAAATTTGGTGTGTTTCTAGCCACAACAGACACGATCCCACCCATATCAAATTATCCCTCAACGCAGCGGCAACTGTTTCACTACCCACGATTTTAGAATAGAATTAGTCCCCTCTCTCCACCAACCATATGACAACAATTGTGTCCAGATTTTTCCTTTGTGTTTTAAGACCAATGATTTAAGTTTTAATGGCTCTATCGAATCGAACTAGAATTTTGTTATTAGTCCCTACCTTTAGGTAACATGGACTATCGTAAACGGTTTTCCCGTTTTGCATTAGTCACTCACACAAACCAAGAAATTTAACCTTAAGTTTTTAGCCTCTATTTCATTCACACTTTTTATAGCCCTATCAAATAGGTACACAATTTGTTTTAACCAATGGAAAAATTCAGGGTCTTATTTGGACTCATACCAAGGCAAGGAATGAGGCAAGGGGTTTTAAACTTAGGAAACTACGATGTATATATTTTGAGGTGAACTAATGCTATATCAAGAGATATCATTAGTTAGTTAACATTTTTTTGTTCGCATTGCATATCCTAATATTTCCTTGAACCATCCTCCCATAGCCTGGTTTCTCTTGGTTTCTCTTCAATTGCCACATACACCAGCATGCAGAATTCGGTGGCTTTGTCCTGCATTTCCTCCTGGATTCCAATGAATATCTTCCTATATTTCCTCCTCTCCTCCCGACTTCCAACCAACGTTCCTAGCATCCATTTCCTTTGATCCCTTCAAACCAGCATCCATCCATTTATCTCAGACTTGTCACTAGACTTATGCATAACTACAACAAGAACATATCAGGTTTACAATGCAACATTGCTTAAAAGTTTTCTCGTTTTGGGATATATATTTTCAAATTTTCTCATTTTGAGATATATATTTTTAGTAAATTTCTTGACAATCAAAAAAAAAAATTATAAGGTGCTTACCTCATTTTACCTTCTTCAAGACTTGCACGCACCTCATGATGTGGAAATGGCTCTGCATGGCTATATGTCTTGATTGATTGTTCCCTCCGTGAATGTTGTCGCATGACCGTCCATATACGACATTACCTACATGAATGTTGTCACATTACCTTACAACGTCTAAGCCTTCTAAATACCTATTTATTAACATCTCTCTTTCACCACCTCCTTTTAACGGATATCCATTCCATGAGACTAGGTTTATGTACCTTTTCTCACATTTACAGTTCCATTTTCAGGCCTTACCTAAAAGAGTGATCAGTGACTAATTGACCTGAATACTTACCCCCTTCCCTAACCTCTTCCCCCCCATATCGTTGATTGTTCCTGCCTCGTAACCTTTGTAGTACTCTGGGATCTATCCTCTCCCAAACCATCTATATTCTCCCAAACCAAGTAGTTATTAGAGGTAGGAGCTAACCATAACCCCAATTAAGGACCCACTCTCCCTCACATGGTTGGTGAACATCTGTGAGGGAGTACATTTGTTGGAAACCAAAATATGGAAGCAATAGAGAGATAGTGTTACGACAATGAAAACAAATACGAGAATGGTCTAGAATCAAAGTATAACACTTATATGTACCCGATGAAAGGGTGCATGTAATATCTCAGGACTTGACCTGAGCAAGCGTGCTCCTCCCCCATAGGTTTGGACGAACTAGCCATGTAAGAGAACACTCGGTTTGGGAAAAGAACTTCTTATATAGTGAAGTTAGGTTCCTTGAGAGTGCATCATCCCAAGGACGACTTCACCATACGTTTCTTGTGACGAAAGTTAAGGCAAAGAGCTTGATAAAAAACGTGGGCAAGGTAGGCGCTCCATGGATGCAATGGGCGCTCCACCGAAATATATGGATCGGGTGAACGCATAAGGAATCATATGACCCTTAGGGATTCAAGAGATAGGATAAGAAAGATTATACAAACAACCTCATCTCCATTTTATCTATCACCAAGGGAAATGTGTAAGGAATCATATGACCCTTAGGGATTCAAGGCGAGGAAGTGGAAGTGGTACCCATCATAAAATTAATCCACTTTCGGTCAACCTTACTTCGACCCACTTCACATGCAACCCCATAAACCCCATCCACAATCGAACAACTTTCACATCACTTGCATTCCCCATTTTCTCCTCTACAATCCAAGACCAATTTCTCCTCCTTTGCCCAACTAAAACACACCAAATTTGGTGTGTTTGTAGCCACGACAAACATGATCCCACCCATATCAAATTATCCCTCAACGTAGCAACAATTGTTGCACTACCCACGATTTTAGAATAGAATTAGTCCCCTCTCTCCACCAACCATATGACAATAATTGTGTCGAGATTTTTCCTTTGTGTTTTAAGACCATTGATTTAAGTTTTAATGTCTCTATCGAATAGAACTAGAATTTTGTTATTAGTCCCTACCTTTAGGCAACATGGACTATCGTAAACGGTTTTCACGTTTTGCATTAGTCCCTCACACAAACCAAGAAATTTAACCTTAAGTTTTTAGCCTCTATTTCATTCACACTTTTTATAGCCCTATCAAATAGGTACACAATTTGTTTTAGCCAATGGAAAACTTCGGGGTCGTATTTGGACTCATACCAAGGCAAGGAATGAGGCAAGGGGTTTTAAACTTAGGAAACTACGGTGTATATATTTTGAGGTGAACCGATGATATCTCAAGAGATAGCATTAGTTAGTTAACATTTTTTGTTAACATTGCATATCCTAAGATTTCCTTGAACCATCCTCCCATATCTTGGTTTCTCTTGGTTTCTTTTCAGTTGCCACATACACCAACATGCAGACTTCGGTGGCTTTTTCCTGCGTTTCCTTTTGGCTTCCAACGAAGCTCTTCCTATATTTCCTCCTTTCCTCCCGAATTCCAACCAATGTTTCTAGCATCCATTTCCTCTGATCCCTTCAAACCAACATCCATCCATTTATCTCAGACTTGTCACTAGACTTCTACATAACTACAACAAGAACATATCAGGTTTACAATGCAACATTAAAATTTTTCTTGTTTTGGGATATATATTTTCAAATTTCCTCATTTTGAGATATATATTTTTAGTAAATTTCTTGACAATCGAAAAAAAAAGTTACAAGGTGCTTACCTCATTTTCCCTTCTTCAAGACTTGCAGGCACCTCATGATGTGGAAATGGCTCTGCATGGCTATCTGGCTTGATCAATTTTTCCCTCTATGAATGTTGTCGCATGACTGTCCAGCTCTGAAATTACCTCCATGAATTTTGTCGCATTACCTTACAACTTCTAAGCCTTTTAGCTACCTATTTATTAATGTCTCTCTTTCACCACCTCCTTTTAATGGATATCCATTCCTTCGGACTGGGTTTTTGTACCTTAGCTCATAGTTACAGTTCCATTTTTAGGCCTAACCTAAAAGAGTGATTGGTGACTAATTGGACTGAATACCTACACCCTTCCCTGACCTCTTCCCCCTATATCGTTGATCTTTCCCCACCTCGTAACCTTAGTATTACCATGGGATCTATCCTCTCCCAAACCATCTATATTCTCCCAAACCAAGCAGTTATTAGAGGTAGGAGCTAACCATAACCCCAATTAATGACCCACTCTCCCTCACATGGTTGGTGAACAATTGTGAGGGAATACATTTGTTGAAAACCAAAATATGGAAGCGATAGAGACATAGTGTTACGACAATGAAAACAAATATGAGAACGATCTAGAATCAAAGTATAACACTTATCTGTACCCGAAGAAAGGGTGCATGTAACATCTCAAGACTTGACCTGAGTGTGCGTGCTCCTCTCTCGCAGGTTTGGACAGATGAGCCATGTAAGAGAACACTCGGTTCGGGCAAAGAAATTCTTATATAGTGAAGTCAGGTTCCTTGATTGTGCATCATCCCAAGGACGATTTCACCATATGTTGCTTGTGACGAAAGTTAAGGCAAAGAGCTTGACCGAAAATGTGGGCAAGGTAGGCACTCCATGGATGAAATGGGCGCCCCACCGAAAGAGACGGATCAGGTAAACGCATCGGTTGGATGTTTCGACAAGGAAAGTGCCCCGACTGACCAAACGAAACAAAACATGACATGGGCAATCTTGGTCGCCTTGAGAGCTCACCGCGCCAAGGGGAGTGATCCGAAAATCTTTAGGCACCACTTATTCTTGAAAATATATACATGTAGTATCTAACTTGTTTCCATATATTTTTTAGGATCTATTGAGGTGATTGCAAAAAAATGATGATGTGTTTTTTAATCCAAAAAACCCATAAACTAAAAATTAAATACCAAAACACATGTAACATGACTCACATATGCCAATTTAATGGATTCTCTTAAATTACATCACTCACAAAAAGAAAATAACTTCACCATTGAAATCCTTGCGAAATTATGAAACTTTTGATTGTAAAATCGACCACTTTACAAACTAGCTCAATTTTGTGCCTCTTGGCACACAAAACAATGCATTAAAACTCATAAATGAAAAATTGAGTAAAAAGTTTTACAAGTGACCTAAAATCACAAAAAATACCTCATATTCACAATCCTTGTGAAAAAACATGCAATTTTGATATAAAACACTTGAAATTTTGTCAAGGTACCATTTGTCATGCTTTACGGTGCAACACAAAATTTTGTTGTACTTGCTCGTACTTTTGTACAATCTGTACAGTCTCGAAATCCATGCACCTTGAACTCCATACAATCTCAAAATCTGTGGACTGTGTGCAACATTGGGATATGTTCCCATTAAATAGGCTCGGTCTCCAACCTCCCACACAAAATTATTGGCAACTTGATTCTAATTTAGGAGGGAATCTAGATAAACATGGGTTGTTAGCGGATTGGTTAAGACCATTTTCTATTATAGCGGAGGTCCTGGGTTCTATTCCCGTGCTTGGCATATTTGTGGTTATATCCATTGGTTGGTTGTTTATTGGTTACATATATATATACACCATATACCATGCAACGAATTTAAAACACACACACACACACACACACACACGCACATATATATATATATATATATGTGTGTGTGTGTGTGTGTGTTTTAAATTCGTTGCATGGTATATGGTGTATATATACCATATATTATATGGTACATTCATTTAAACCCTTCGACATCATTTGACAAGCCCCCTTTGCGAGTAAGGTATGGTTATATGGAATAAATGTGGACTAGGGGCTAGTCCTCAACCCCTTTCTCCCCTCATATGAACCATTACATGAACTCAAATATAATAATTGTTGTATATAGGTTAATTCCTATGTGTGTGGTGCATTGGTAGTGGGGGATAGTGTTAAGTCTTTGGTGGCTATGGAGGTCATGAGGTTGAACCACTCGGACTCCATAAAATTTTACACAAACTAACGTTACTGGCCATTGAGGGTTTGCCACGTGGCAGCCTCTTATTGGCTAACCTGTGCCACATGTCAAAAAATCATTGGACCAATCGGATGCCACTTGTCAACCTGTGATTGAACCACCTGTGTTGTTTAGCCAGCTGTACAATCAGTCCATGTGGAACCTTGGGGTGTGGCCACGTCACCTGTATGGTCATGCCACATGTCACTGTATGGACATGACACATGTCCTTTTTACTCCTTTGATTTTTGACTTTGACCTTGGTTGACTTGAACTTTGAATGCCCATAACTTTTGCATATGATCTTTGTTTGAAAAACCATTTGCATCATTTGAAAGATGATGACAATCTCTATGCAATTATATCATTTTCGAGACGATTTGATATGGTCAAATTTTGAGCATTTATGGATCCCTTGGGACCTTTGTGAGCATTATGGATCCTCCTGGATCACACCTTCCCACTGAAGAACTTCTGGACCTCCAAAAGTATAGATACTCAACATCTTAGTGATGATAAATTTTACTCACTCTTCCATCTTACTGAAATTCTCTGATCAGTAACTTAGTGATGAAGCTTCTTCACTCTTCCAACTTTTTGATTCTTTTGGAATAAGTCTTCAATTTGGGTCTTTGATCTTAGGTACTAGATCAATGTACTTATGTCTGCTTCCCTAGAATATAACTCCGAATTTGGCCTCTAGATCTGTAGCTAATATGATGTGTATAGCTCTGGTTTTGCCTTATTCTGGAATATAGCTCTGACTCTTGCCTCTAGCACTGTAGCTAATATGATATATATAGCTCTGGTTCTGGCTTATAGATTCCATGACAACAAAAGTCTTGTTTAGTGAATCTCTACAATACCTGTATCTATATTTCAACATCCACTTCCATCTCCTTCTGTGGAAGATAGTCCATCTCAACCAATATGAAACCAAGTTGAATGTTTATCTATGCCTTTCCCATTTGGACTCTTTGTTCTTGTATTGTTGATGTATCTATAGAATTCCCTGAATGAATACTATGTTCATTGTCGCTCCTACCTTGGGAAAACAATTTTGTTGGTATTGTTATCATCTATACCTGCCTTGATTGTTTATGTTCAATCTATACATCATACAAACATGACATAGTATTTAAATATGCTTATAGCATGCACCTTTACGTGCCTCTTAAAAGAGGATTATTTTCCCCTTTACCATCTCTAGAAATTTTTGCATTACTTTGATGCTCTTTCCGCTCCTGAACTACATGTTCCAGTTGCATGCATCCTTTTGTTCCTTCGCTTTCAATTCTTCAGAATCAAGAATGTTGACTGAGACAATTCGATCCATATGTAGCCCTTTAACTGATTATAAGACACTACATTTTCCCATATTGTTGTCTAGAGGCTTTGAAATCTTCATAACGAGATTCCTCTCACTCTATAACAAAGTGTAAAGGTGACCATCTAGAAATATCTAACGATATTACTCTCACTCTTTACAACATATAAGGTGACAATATAGAAACTCTCTTTACAAAATTTCTTTCACTCATACAAGGTGGCAATATAGAAATTTACAGAGACCCTCTCACTCTTATAATTTACAATGAGTGGATTACAAGCCTTCTAATAGACTTTAGGATATTTACACATATGCATATTATATTTACAAAATTTTGAAGATGGTTTACTTATGGAATCATTCTCCTCAGTGTATTGGGAGGAGTCTCGCAGCTTCTAACCTGTGACAATGCCTTTGATGTTTATGTTGAATCTGACATTGAATTTGATGTAGAATCTGATGTCGAATCCAAGTAACCATTGGACCAAACTATCGGTCTTCCCAGTAACATGTATAACCTCTCCCTATTAATATCAAGTATTATTTCTGTGTCTAGAGCAGCTTCCCTTGTATACACAAGTACTCAACCATTATAGAATGTAGCTACATAGCCATCATCTTCAAATGATGCAACTGAGAGAATGTTTACCTTTAAGTCTGGAAAATAGAACATATTTTCGATTCCCATAAATCCTCCTGACTCGAACTAGAATATTACATATCCATACCCTTTTATTATTTTTTTGGTATTGGTTACAGATCCCATGAAGCATTTTGTGTCGGATTCTGAGAAATTCAAAAATATTGATCTCATCCCGGTCATGTGGTGAGATGAGCCACTATCCACGAACCATTCTTCGATGTCTTCATATATCACTTTGCCAAGACCAACCATCAAGAAGTATTCTTTTCCAAGCCTTTCAATAAGACCATTGAATTCATTTGGAGTTGTTGTTTCTTATCTTCTTGCAAGTACCTTTACATCCTTCAGGTTTTTCTTCGGACATAAGTGCGGGTAAAGTGTCCAACACTTCTCAATTTGGTGTCCACTCTTACCACTATAAGAGAAGATTATCTTGTTCCATGATCCCTTCTTATCATTCCTCCTTTTCCTCTGACTTGATAAATGATCTTCCTCCTTCTGCTTGGAGGGATTTACTAGCACAGACTGTGTTCTTGGATACTCCTTCACATCATGGCTACTAGTTCCATTGGAAGCACATGGATAAATACACCATTCACCAGTGGAAAAGTTTTCATTCCTTCTTTTGTAGCATGCACATATTTCCCTAAATATGACTTGCACATGTTACTCTTATCTAGACTGGAAGGTAAGGCCAATTTCTTAGGTAGGATTTCTTCATCTGAGGTTCTCTTTTCTTCATCTACCCTTGATCACTCACCATCTCGATGGGAATATGAAGACTCTTCTTTATCAATCATGTTCTTTGAGGGAGATAGTGCAATAGAGACTATATCATTCTCTGCTTGTCCAACTTTATTGATTGATGGCGCCATCTGCAACTTTCACTATAATTCATGAAAAATATTCATGTGGAAACCTTCATGACTTAACAATCGATCTTACAACCTCTGCTTCTCTTCCTCAAGAGCTTGCAACTGTATTCTTAACTCATAATTCTCTCTCTGGATTTGTCGATTAATTTTCTTCTGGAGTCTCGGCTTCATAAGAAACTTACTCATCTTGTTTCTTTGTAAATAGCCTTCAAGATCTTCACCAACTTGAGCTTTAGATCTCATCACATCAACAACTTGCAAAACACGTCAAACCTCACTCTAATACCAACCTAATCCAAAAATATTTAGAGACCACTTATTCTTGAAAATATATACATGCAGTATCTAACTAGTTTCTGTATAATTTTTAGGATCTATTGAGGTGATTGCAAAAATTTGATGATGTGTTTTTTTATACAAAAAACCCATAAGATGAAGATTAAATACCAAAACACATGTAACGTGAATCACATATGTCAATTTAATGGATTCTCTTAAATTATGTCACTGAAAAAAATAAAATAACTTCACCATTGAAATCCTTGAGAAATTCTAAAACTTTTGACTGTAAAGTTGACCACTTTCCAAACTAGCTCAATTTTACACCTCACGACACGCAAAACAATGCATTAAATACTCATAAATGAAAAATTATGTACAAAGTTTTAAAAATGACCTCAAATCACAAAATAGATCTCATATTCATGATCCTTGTGAAAAATCATGCAATTTTGATATAAAACACTTGAAATTCCATCAAGGTACCATTTGGCATGCTTTACGATGCAACACAAAATTTAGTTGTACTTGCACGTACTTCTGTAAAATCCATATAGTATTGAAATCCAAGCACATTGAACTCTGTGAAATATTGGACTATGTGCCTAGGGATGTGTTTCCTTGGAATGCATGCAACATTAGGATCCATGCCCATTAAATAGGGCCGGTCTCCAACCTCCCACATGAAATTATTGTCAACTTAATTCTAATTTAGGCGATTATCCTGCTAAACATGGATTGTTGGTGGATTGGTTAAGATCATCCACTATAATAGCGGAGGTCTCGAGTTCTATTCCCGTGCATGGCATATTTGTGGTTATATCCGTTGGTTGTTTGTTTATTGGTTATAATATGTGGGTTTTAAATTCGTTGCATGGTATATGGTGTATAATATATACCATATATTATATGGTACATTCATTTAAACTCATCAACATCATTTGACAAGCCCACTTAACGAGTAAGGTGTGGTTATATGGAATATATGTTGACTAGGGGCTAGGGGCTAGTCCTCGGTTGCTTTCTCCCCTCATATGAACCATTACATGAACTCAAATATAATAATTGTTGTATATAGGTTATGTCCTTATATGTGTGTGGTGAGATGGTAGTGGGGGATAGTGTTAAGTATTTGGTGGTAGTGGGGCCTAGTGTTAAGTATTTAGTGGATATGGAGGTCATTGGGTTGAACCCCTCGAACTCCATAAAATTTTACACAAACTAACTATTACTGGCCAAGGAGGGGCTTCCACGTGGCAGCCTCTTCTTGGCTAACCTATGCCACATGTCAACAAACCATTGGACCACTTGGATGCCACTTGTCAACGTGTGATTGAACCACCTGTGTTTCCCAGTCAGTTGTACGATCAATCCATGTGGCACCTTGGGGTGTGGCCACATCATCTGTACGGTCATGCCACATGTCACTATAGGACATGACACTTTTCCTTTTTACCCCTTTGACTTTTGACTTTGACCTTGGTTGACTTAAACTTTGACTTCCCATAACTTTTGCATACGAGCTCCATTTGATGAACCATTTGATTCATTGGAAAGTTGAGGACGAGCTCTATGCAATGATGTCAATTTTTAGAATATTTGAGATGGTCAAATCTTGAGCATTTATGGATCCCTTGGGACCTTTGTGAGCATTCTATATCCTCCTAGACCTTTGTGAGCATTATGGATCCTCCTGGATCAGGAAGCTCAGTAAGGAAACATGAAATGGACACCAAGACAAAGGATTGGTCGATGAATGGAAAATACTGACTTGGGCATCCAAAACCAAAGGTAGATGAGTTGGCTAAGAGATGAGAGTGTTCTTGGGTGAAGTCGGTTGACTGACCCAAGGGATGCCCACCCATTGGCAAGAGTCAAGTCAGAACTAATAGTGGACAAAATGACCAAAAGGTTGTGTCGCTCCATGGTGATGGGGTGCGCCGGTTGAGGTAGAGTACCTATATAAACCAAGGGAGATACCAAATGAAAGAAAAGAAAGGTGGGAGCTTGAGAGGACATTCTTCATAAACGCAAATTTGGGAGTTCTGAGGCAGCGACCAAGTAGAGAGGGTGAGCTCCCCCCAAAGGAGCCAAATTGACCCTAGTGGGTGACTTGAGCTGCCTTGGGGAGGTTGAAACGAAGAGAAAGTTGGGAAAGTCTTTCTTGAAGGGAGTTAGTGGACAAACGAATTGTGATGATGAAGAGAGGTCACTCCATTATGAGGAAAAGGTAGCAGGATTTCCGAAGATGAAGCACGATGAAGAGATTTTTGTTCAACTGAGGAAATGAAGGAAGGGCGCACAGGAAGACTCGTCGAAGAAGAGTAGTTGGATTTTCTCATAGGTTCTTTGTGTAATTTGAGTGGAAGCTAATGTTGTAAACTTTCTTTGTGTGAAAGAGTTGAGCTCAACACACTCTGTTTTGTATTAATGATTGGGTGTTAGGTTGGTTTGGCCACCCACTTACACATTCCATTTTGTTACTGTGTATTAATGGTTTCTCTTTATTGTTGAAGATAAGTATAAGAAAACACAAACATAACTTAAGTAATAAACGAAACGATGAAGTAAGGCATAGTCCGATTTAAGTAACTTGGTGTGGTCATTCCGCCAAGTGAATGATTGCAGTGTCGCATGGTGACTGGGAGCATTGTATGTTTCCACCATCTAACCGAGGGTTCGCCAGGCCCGTGACAAGTTGGTATTTGATCTGATTCATTCAAACGTTGGAGAAGGGTCAGTGAGATCTTCTCCGTTGTCACCACCATGACAGGTGGTATCAGAGTGCACATCAGAGGAGACTATAGAAGTTGGTTTGATGGACAATTTGGTGAGATTTTCTTGAGATAACAGAACAAAATTTGTGTCACAAAGAAAATAGTTGAGCACATTTTTCATCGTGACAACTTCGTTTCATGCACTAACAAAGATAACAATTGAGTTAGTTGGGTTGTAGATGACGATCACAGCTTTTAGACCAGGTGACTCATTGCAGAGTCATGCAATTAAGTTAACAACAAGTCACTTAATGATCGATTTATTTATGCATGGTTTCCTGGTGCAAAAGCATTTCATGGTGCGAATAAAAAAACCCAGAGAAGATGGGTTTGGTTGAATGCATGGAGAAGGTGACTTGCCATAGTTTTTCATATCACTGAGTTGAGTTGAAGACTTGATGTGAACATTCTGGATGCACATTACTGAGACGAGTCTATGTTGGGATTCACTATACACAGACATTGGGTCCTATTGTTGCAACCTTTCGATTGCAATGACAGATGTATGTGACAGAGTGTGTCATGGAGCTTGGCACCTTGGTGACAAAGGAAAACTAAGGTATGGACAACAAGTTCGGTTGAGGTGTGGTGACTTGGCCGCATCATAGTTTTTCACTTAGTAGAAAAATGAACTTTTTCTTGGGAAACAACAAGGAGGTTTGGTTGCAAAATCAGACTTGGTGGTTCAGATGAGTTGCAAACTTGTGATAGTATGGGGATTTGAACCATGAGGTTGTCGAAGATGTCATGAACAAGTTTGATCGTTTCAATCTCTTGGAAAGATATGGATTGTTTCCTTAGGTTCTTTGAGGGGATATGGGGAGACTTGAACGAAAAAAGGGTGACATGTTTCCACCATAGACTTGGGGAGCTCCAAGTGTTGTGACCTTTGTAGGAGCTGCAAAACAATTAAGATCGCTTTGGCAGGGGAATATGCAGACGAGGACTTGTATCATCATACTTGGGCGAGTTCAAGAAGTGGTCTTAGGTAGATTTGGTGATAGATATGGGGACGATTTGGATTTTTGTCTAGCTATCTTATGAAGTGCGTTGAAGAGATCACTATGATGAAGAAGACAGTGAGACACACATTTTATTTGAGAGGTTGGGTGAGGTTCTTTGGAGCATAAGTGCCTTAGCCATTTTTTTTGAGTCGTCATGTGATGACTTGAGCGATCGAAACGATGAAGTGTCTTGGTAGAGGCAAGATGGTTCATTCCAAGAGGTGAATGGAGACAATAAGGAGTCAACCAAGGAAGTTATTGATAGACAACCAATATGGGTTAGAATGCATACTGAGTGGATTGGGTGATGTGCTCTTACCTATGGTATGGTACGTAGGTTAGGTAGGGCCTTCTTAGGATGCTTGTGGATTATTATAGGATGACTCAGATATACAAGGATTGTTGGTTTGAATTCACGGAGGAATATGCTCGAACATGTTTTGGCATGGAAGTCTTTGGGTGACTTGTTCAACTTGGGAATGTTTGGACAGAACATTGAGACACTTGTGGAGGAATTTTTGGACTTATACGGATCGGAAGATCGTAAAAGAAGGATGAATCAAAGCACAAATGATGAAGTAGTGTGGAGGTGATTGTTGGATGTGAAAGACTTGTGCACTTGGGTCGTTTCATGGACACGTGACAAAGAAGATGGTAGGTTGACCGATGAAGCCAGGCTCACACTTGACTTGGGAAAACTTGTCAAGTGAACCATGGTGCCATGGAGGGCACAATTGTAGTGACGATGAGGTAGTTTTGAGATCCTACAATTTGTGGGATGAGTGAAGAGAGTGAATTCAATTGGTCGCACGGGTGGTAGATGTGTGGTTATTTCTTTGACTTTTTAGATATATTGGATGTGGGATGAGATGCATGCAATGATGGAAGGAAGTTACACCAAATTTCACAACAAAGATGAAGGTAATGAAGTTTGAAGGAAGAATTCGTTTTGACATGATATCACAACACAACAGGGAAAGGGGGTCCTCCTTGGAAAGATGTTGTATGGATGAGTCGAGTTTCAGATGGGAGGAGACCAATTTGACATGGAGGTGTGCCATCTTATAGGTGATTAGATGGTTGGACTGACCACCCAACTAATATGACACTTGGACGAGCTAGTGCGCAACGACATGGTGAAGGGGTCAAACTTCAAGAGCACAATGATTCATTTATGCAACACTTGGTTGTTGCAGAGGAACTTCTTGACAGATTTGGATGAAGACAATGACAAGTGTGATATTTCCTTGGTGTTATTGGGTTGAGCATGTAGTGGACGTTGGAAAAAAACAACTATGTTCGGTTGTTTGATGGTATGCTCACGAGTTGCATGCAAAGTTGGATTAGCTACCCAACTTGTTCGAAACGTGGGGGTTAACTGCATACAGAGACATGTCATACTTTGGTTGGAGTATGGGTGCAATAGTTCGTCATGGAAGTTCAACACTTAGACATTTTTTTGGTTTTGATTGAGGTTGTGACAGAGGTTGCAATCATAGTAGAGAAGAGAAATAACGTTATTGGTGATAAACAAAAATGAAACATTGTTGGGATCGTTGGGACGGAAACCACTTGGAGTGGGGGAGGGTGTAACATATTAGAACTTGACCTGAGCACATATGATCTTCCACCACAAGTTTATATGGACGAGCCAGGAAAGATAACACTCATTTTGAACAAAGAAATTCTTATATAGTGAATTTGGGTTCCTTGGGAACACGCTGTGCCAAGGACAAATTCACCATACGTTGCTTGTGATGAAATTTAAGGCAAAGAGATTGACCAAAAACATGGGCAAAGCAGGCGCTCCATGGATGAAATGGGCACCCCACTGGAAGAGATAGATCGGTTAAATGTGTCGGTTGGATGCTTCGTCAAGTAAGGTGCCCTGACTAACCAAACAAAGAAAAACATGAGATTGGAAATCTTGGTCACCTTGGGCACTCACCACACCATGGGGAGCTCAACAAGGAAACATGCATTGGACGCCAAGACAAAGGATTGGTCGATGAACATACAAGACTGGCTTGGGCACCCAAAACCAAAGGTAGATGAGTCGACTAATGGATGAGAGTGCGCTTGGGTGGAATCAACCAACTCACCCAAGGGATGCATGCCCATTGGAAAGAGTCGCCCAGAACCAAAAGTGCACAAAATAACAAAAGAGTTTCGTCGCTCCGCAGTGAAGGGGTGTGTCGATTGAGGAAGAGAACCTATATAAACCAAGGGAGAGACCAAACAAAAGAAAATTAAGGTGGGATCTTGAAAGCACATTCTTCATAAATGCAGATTTGGGAGTTCTGAGGAAACAACCAAGTAGAGAGGGCGAGCTCCCACTAAGGAGCCAAGTAGACCTTGGTGGGTGACTTGAGCTGCCTTGAGGAGGCTGTAACGAAGAGTAGGTTGGGAAATTATTTCTTGAAGGGAGCTAGTGGACAAACGAAATGTGGTGATGAAGAGAGGTCACTCCAATCTAAGGCAAAGGAAGTAGGATTTCCGAAGATGAAGCACGATGAAGAGAGTTTTGTGCGACTGAGACAATGAAGGAAGGGAATAGAGGCAGACTCGCCAAATAAGAGTCGTTGGGTTTTCGCACAGGTTCTTTATGTAATTTGAGCGTAAGCTCATGTTGTAAACTTTCTTTGTGAGTGGCATGAGTTGAGCTTGACACACTACTGTTTTGTATTAAGGATTGGGTGTTAGGTCGGTTTGGACGCCCACTTGCACATTTTGTTTTGTTACTATGCATGAATGGTTTCTCTTTACTATTGAAGCTATGTATAAGACAACACAAACATAAATTAAATAATGAATGAAACTATGACGTAAGGAATAGTCCGAGTTAAGTAACTTGGTGTGGTCGTGTCGCCAAGTGAACAACTACGATATCGCAAGGTGTCTGGGATCGTTGGATGTTTTCACCTTCCAACTAGGGGTTCTCCAGGAACGTGACAGTGCCACTTTCACTTTTGGTAACTCCATGTAGGATCCCACGCGGGGGTCACCGATCATGTAAGATAGGGTACAAGGATGTCCAAACTAGTATCATATTGGATATAAGGGTACAAGAATGAGGTCCAAACTAGTATCAGGTTCGCTCACATCCATCACGACACACGATCGACACACCAATTGTTGATGCCACTCTTCCCATAGACTGGTTTCCGAGCATGACATAGAATCATGTCTAGAAAGTGCAAGTTACTGGCTTGCGAAGGACATGTTTTATTAATTACTTAGAATGGCTACCTCCCTCAAGCTATTTATTCACAATGTTAGTGTTTAAGTTATTGATATTACTAACAGACAAGTAAAACAATATGTTTGATGGGAGTTTCTATGTTTGTATGATTTGAGCAGGTTTGTTATTTCATAGTCCAAGTAGGAAGCGACCTTTCTATATTTCCTTTACAAATACCTGAGCATGGGCGAGAGGAAGTAGTAGGTGGGAAGTGTTTCCTTCACCTCTAATGCCTTTTCCCTTACAATTATATTTCCATCTCAATTTGTTGTTGGAATATCTACAGGATCATTCTCTGGCTCTAAATCAAATAAATAAACATGATCAATTTAAAAGGAATCACTGACAATATTCATTGGTCTGGGTCAATGGGTTCATGATCTAGAGCGTATGGTTATAGAACTAGAAAAGGAAATGGATTTCATACTAGAATCGATGCCTTCACTCTACCACATGGCTCCATGTCCTTTGGCTTTGCTATTTCCTTAGTTTCTTTTGCAAACTTTCATTTGTGTTGCGTTGAGTTTCTTGTACTCCTCAAGGTTGCATTGAGTGAAACCCTTAACTTGGTTGGGCACTTCCAAGAGTGCATGGAAACCCTAGCACATGCTAATGGATAGATGACAGAAGATAAATGGACAACATGTGGTCCAAATGCATGCACAATATACTAGTAACACGGGTAATCATCAAAATGTATAAGCATTTAAATATGAAAGCATGTAATCCCGAGTAGCGTGGCTCATTTTTTAAGAGTTAATTAATATATACATGTATCATACTTTATACAGTTACATTATTAATATATTATCTCACCATTATGTTCTATATATTTATAAATATATAATGGTATTTGAATGTATGGAGCATTGGATTGTATTTGAAACATTAATCCATCCTATATGATACATGGTTGTCATGTAAATGCATATCATGGAATGTGATAAGGTTTTGTTAACAAAATCGTGTAAAGAAATAATCTAAATGTTTTACTATGTATCAACATGAAGAATTGTCACAACAATTTAAAATGTGTTCTATTAACAATGATTTTAGTTAGGTTACAACTACCACAACAATTTAAAATATGTTCTACTAGCAATGATTCTAGCCAAGTTACATCATGTTACTAATGGATACATTTATGATTAGTAATTTCATCGACAAGTCTATGGAACATTCACTAGGTTTAGTGGCATTATTATAAACACATACAATTCAACCATGGTTTATCTTCCCCCATAAATCACAACCATATGATGATTATCATACATGTGTTATCAAATTCAATTTTATTATAACAATCTATTGATATTTCCAAGTATGTTTATGCACCAGTGCCAATAATTACTCTAACTCGGCAATGGTTCATTGTCTCATAGATCATTCACAAACACATCTACTTTTGAGTAGCAATGATATTCCTTTTCTACTCATCAATAACAAATGCAAGTGGAGAAGAATTGCAATTCTAAAAGAACAAATTCCCATATTCTATTATGTGACATTCTTTCCCTCCATTCCTATTTTCACTTTGCCCCTTGGATTTGCAGTTAGTTCTTTCCGGCTTTCCCATTCACTCTTTCTTTCTTATGGTAACCCAAACAAGGTCAAGAGGGACACCTTTTGTATCTCCCAACACTATTGCGATATTATAAGTTGAGAAAATAATAAAAATATTAAAAATATATATTTTTATTTTTTAATAGTAATGTTCAAAGATAAAGTTATACATCTATAAAGTTTTTGGTTACATTTTTTTTCAATATGTTATGTTTAAATTTAAATATTGTTTTGTTTTTTTAACTTTTCTCACATGGAAAAATAAAATAAATTTGTAAGAAGAATTGGGTTTGTCAACTTATTAAGTCACTCCATTAAGAATATTATTAAAACAAATAAATTAATAAATACATAAATTTAAATTTTTTTCCAAATTTGGTAGGAATTTTGTAAAAAGTTATAGCTTCACCTAATTGATGGGAGCTTTGACAATGGATTTTTGTTTTTAAGAGTTTTGGATTATTTTGAGATAGAGATTGTTGAAATTTAAAAAAAATAATAAATTAAGGTAGAAAAAAAAATCATTAGAAAAAATTGAATTTATCCACTTATTAGCTCCCTCCTTATCCAAAAATCTCAAAATATTTTTAGAGTTGGTCCAAACTTTAATTACAATATGGTACATTATTCTATTAAAATATTTTTAGACTTGGTCCAAAATTTAATTACATGCTAAATTATTCTATTAAGAATTGTTTGATGAAAATGCATAAGTTAAGTATAGTAAGAAGATTAAAGTGATGGACAACATTTATCAAATATTTTTCCTAAAATGTTTTTTTAAGGAATTACACTATTTTAGAACACTTAATCATTTAATGTTGAATTTAAACAAATATTTAATTTTTAAATTTGACAATTTATAAATAAACAAATAAACAATTTATGAACAAAGACTAATTAAGATGAACTTCAAGTAATATACTTTCATGGTCTTTGTCATTAAGAATTCTGCAATAACATATAAAAAAACTTTTTGCAATATCCAAGATAATGAGGGATCATTTTTGTATTTTCTTAATGAAAAACTATCATAAAAACACACACATGAATATAAATTATGTGTAAAATATTATAATAAACATTTAATTCATTTAATTCACTACTAATTTCATCATTATACTAGAGCTTGCTTGTTTAATTTGTGTACATTAATCCATTATTTTATTAGAGTTTGTTCAAGTTTTAATATCTTAAAAAAAATAATAAGTTATATATATA
>SNQJ01S0000751.1:501150-531842 GCA_010110895.2 Picea sitchensis | reverse complement strand
CTTCCTTCAAGTTGGAGCCTGTAAAATAGGGGGTTGAATCCTCCCTCCAGTTGGAGCTGGATAATCTTGGAAGTTGTAGCTTCATATGAATGTAATATTTTTATTATACAAGAAAAACATTTCATGGATTTCCACTTAAATTTGTTGTGCACTGTGTATTTATTCTTCTGCTCTTTATTGTATATTGGGATTATTTGATTGAAAATTTAAAGTTTTTAAAAGGTGCTTAATTGTACTTGATATTGATTCACCCCCCTTCTCAGTATAAACAATTGGTATGAGAGCATGTTACCTTCAGAACAATCTAATCACTGGAATGAATATCATGAGCAAAAATGGAAGGCCAGATTACAAATGGGATTCCACCATTTGATGGAAACAATTATTCATAATAGAGCAATAAAATGCAAACTTACTTGACAACTTTAGGAGTGGATATATAGCTCCCAGTTGTCAATGGCTATAAATTTCCAAAAAATACTCCAATCAATCCAGATGAGAATAAATTAATGAGTTGTAATTCAAAGGTTAGACATGTTATCATAAGTGGATTGACACAAACTATTTCTAGCAAGGTGATGGGTTGCAACACAACTAAAGAGGTTTGGGATAAAGTTCACAATATTTATGAAGGTGATCCAAAAGTCAAGCAGGTCAAGCTTCAATGACATAGAGCATAGTTTGAAATATGAAAATGAATGAAAAGGAAGATATTGCAACCTATTTACTCAAAGTAGATGAAGTTGTCAATGCCATCAGAGGATTAGGAGAAGAAGTCAAAGAATCCTTGGTTGTATAGAAAGTGTTGAGATCACTTCCTTTGAGATATGATGCCAAGGTCTCGACCATTGAAGAGACTAGGGATTTGACCAAAATGAAAATGGATGAACTACATGGGACCCTCACAACATATGAAATGAGAACATATACAAAAAATGGACCTCCAAATAGAGAAGCAACTTTTAAATCCACGAAGAAAACAAGGAACAAATAACAGAGGGTAGAAGAAATACCATGTGATGAATCATATGAAGAAGAAGCATATTTCATAAGGAGGCTCAAAAGGGGAACTGACAAATACAAAGGCAAGTTACCTTTTAAATGATTCAATTGTGGTAGAGTAGGACACTATGCTAATAAATTTCCTTTTGAAGAAAAGAAAAGCTTCCACAAGAAAAAGAGTATTTACTCCAAGGAAGAAAAAAATTCTTTAGATGAAAGCGATGGAGAAGAAAGGGAAGTAAGGTTTGAAGAAAATAAAAGCTTCCACAAGAAAAAGAGTCTTTACTCCAAGGAGGACAACAATTCTTCAGATGAAAGCGATGGAGAAGAAAGGGAAGTAAAGGAATTTCTCTTCATTACTCAAGAAACTCATAATGATGACCACAAAAATTATGAAATAGATGAAATCAATTTTGAAGAAGAGTCTGATGCAGAGACCAAAGAAGAAAACATAGAATCTTTCTGGGGAAGCAAAGACATCACAAAAAGTGAGCAGGAAGATGAAGAGAATCTTGAAAAATTGAAGCATGTTGAAGAAGAAAATATCAAGCTCAGAAACAAAAATAGAGAGTTAAAAAACGAATTGAATTTTTTTGAAGAAGAGAATCATGAGCTTGAAAAGACGATTGACATCTTGAAGGAGAAGTTATATAAAGCCAAGAAGACTGAAGATTATGAAAAATTGAAATCATAATTGGATCACACAAGAAAAGAGTTGATGTTGACAACGAAAAAAAGTTGAATTACGACATGAAATTTGAAAGAAGTATTGAAAAATTGGATGAAATTATTAGCAAACAGAGATCACCTACCGATGAGACAAGACTTGGATATGACAACAGTTTTAAGACAAAAGACACAAATAAAACATACAAGGAAGATGAAGGAAATTATATAAACTATGCAAATGCCTTATGAAGTGGAATCAACAAACAAAAGAGACTTGAAGAACAATGTGAACATGACACCTCCAGCTAGAACAAAAGATCAAAATTCAGAAGGTGTGAGATACCAAGAAGGTTCTTTTCTACCAGGAATAAGAATATTTTTCTCAGTCATTGTTATGCTTGCAGAAAATTTGGACACAAAGCAATTCACTATAAAATTAATGAAAGAAACAACTATATGAGAAACATAAATGATTATGGGTATCCAAAGGAAAATCATGTAAATAATAGATTTGGAAATTCTCATGGATTTGTCAACTGAAATTACTATCCATTTGATCCACTAATGGATCAGAACATTGTATGCTACAAATGTAATAATATTGGTCACAAAACATGAGATTACATAGATATGAAAGAATATGCTCCTACCATAAAACCAACTATAGTATGGGAAAGGAAAGAGAATCCAATCAAGGAAGATGTTCGATTAGCATTGTTTGCTAAAAATAAAGAAGACAAATGGTACATAGACAATGGGTTCTCAACACACATGACTGGGGACTAAAACAAATTCGTTAGCTTAAAGAAAGGAAAGAATGGTAGTGTTGCATTTGGAAATGAATCCTTTGTCAAAATACTTGGAAAAGGTGTAGTGAGTCTTGGAAGTGAAAATGTAAAAGAAACAAATGTCTTCCTAGTTGCATATTTGAAGAATAATATCCTTAGTGCCAGTAAAATATTTGATCAAGGATATAATCTTAAGTTTGATTCCCGAAGATGTGAAATTAGAGAAGAAGACTCATGAATATTGGTTGCAACAACAATAAGAAGAACAAATAACATATACATCCTATAAAAAGAGGAAATAAAGAGGATTGAATTCACACAAAATAGCTCCAAGGACTATAACAAGGAAGGAAGGGATAAGAAGATAGGAAAGGAAATACTATTGAGCGCCATGAGTTCAGGGGGACCAACCCCAAAGAGAAGAGTTACCCTTTTCCATTGATTTCAAAGGAGGAGAGAAAGATCAAGAGCATGATGACAGGGGGAGTATGAGTGTTTCCATCAATGAAAAAGGGGGAGATTGTTGAATGGTGTTTTCATTGATGTCAAATTTAGTCATTGGTGATCAACATGAAGAAGCCTATGGGTTTACTTGAAGAAGTCTCCAAAGTGGTCCCCTTATGGTGTAACTTTAAGCATTTCCCTCATGAGAATACGCTTTGAAGAATCCCATAATAAGCACCGGAGGTGTAGTGAAGAATCCCCTACAGTCAAGTGAATAAGCCTAAATATGTCCAATATCAATATTGCAAGATGGAGATTGTTGAAAGTATTATTTGTGGTCAATTTGGATACCCTATCTTTGAGGAAATTTTTACCCTACATAAATAACTAAAAATTACATCGTTGGAAATATTATTCTGAGACCTTTCCAACGGTGTATGGAAGTCCCTCTAAGTCCCTAGGAATGAGGAGATATGAATTTTTCCATCCAACAACCCATCCAAAAAATTGAGATGGGCTTAGCTAATTTTTGGAGACAAGATTACTATAAATACAAGACAAAATTTCACATTTTTTGAGTAACCAAGCAAAATATCAAGTCTAAGGTGCACACAAGGTGTTTGGGGTGTCTTCTGGTGTGGAAGATAAGTCTAAGGGATTCACTTAAGGTCTTTCTTATTCTCAAGGTATGTTATAAGGTTGTGATTTTGTCGTAAGGTTATGATGTTGTTGTAAGGTTGTAATGTTGTTGTATGTTCTACTATGAAGTTATGATGTTGCTGTGATGTTGCCATGAGGTTGTTGGTTTATATGTGGACCCATGTGGACCTAGGATCTCTATGTGGACCTAGTTTGTGAGGCTCATATTTTGGAGATTTTGGTACATGATTGGAACATGTTTTTATGTGGTTGTTAGGTTCAATATGTGGACCTATGTGGACCAAGGATCTCTATGTGGACCCATGTGGACCTAGGATCTCTATGTGGATCCAATTTGATGATGATGATGTATCAATGATAGTGACAAAGACAATGATAGTGAAAGTGACAGTGAAAATGACATTGATAGTGACATGTTGATTCTTTTATATACATATTTGAGGATGGAAGAAAGGGGAAATGATAGGGGGTTGGATCCTCCTTCCAGTTGGAGCTGGAGAATATAGGGAGTTCTAGTTTCCTTTAGGTTGGAGCCTATAAACTAGGGATTTTAAGCCTCCTTCCAGTTGGAGCTAGAAAATCTTGTAAGTTGTATCTTCATATGAATGTAATATTGTTATTATACAAGAAAAACATTATGTGGATTTCCACATAAATTTGTTGTGCATTGTGTATTTATTCTTCTGTTCTTTATTGCATATTAGGATGCATTTATTTGATTGAAAAGTTAAAGCTTTTAAAAGGTGCTAAATAGTACTTGACACTGATTCACCCCCCCTCTTAGTATCAACACATGGAAGGATCGGCCAAAGATGCATTGATGGTGAGAGGTCAACTAGTCGATAGAGATAGCGAAAAATTATTTGGTAGAAAGTTGAAGTCGAAGAGTAGATATAAATCCCTAGTACGGTCGACAAGAAGATGATGGAAATGTGGTAGAGTTCGGAATTACAAGAGATATTGCAATTCGAAGGAAACAAAAGTTGGTACGATATTTGATGAGAAGAAATCAATTGAGAGAAAGACTATTCCAGATAAATAGGGTGATGTATTTCTGGCGTCGATCGATACATAATTGAATTAGGATGTTTGGTTGATTGAATCGGGAGCATCCTTTCATATGAAACCTCATAGAGAATGGTTCTGTAAATATGAGATATATGAAGGGGGATATGTGTTCTTGGGGGACGACTCGACAACCAAAATTGTTGGATGGAGAAGAGTTCGACTAATACTAGAATATTGGAGAAGTATAAACCTTCTAGGTGTGCTACATATTGTGAGTTTGGAAAGAAACCTGATTTCTTTAAGCAAGATGAGTGATGCAGGTGTGCACACTCTATTTCAGAAGGATACATGCAAAATGGTTAGGGGTGCGACGATCTTAATGAAAGGAGTTCAGATTGGAACCTTATACAGGTTGTTAGGGAACGTTGACTCAACTATATGCAATAAAATTGTTGTTCCTGAATTCAACTTGACTTGACTTAAATCGGGTTGATTTGATACAAATCGACTCAAATTTTCTTTGTCAAGTCAACCCGAACATGTTATAGAGCTATAAGATAGAACACATTGGAAAAAAAATAATTTGAGATATGTACAACAAAGGTATGGTCAAATGTTTTCTGATTTTAATTTGGAATTCGATTTTTGTGAACATTGAATATATGGAAAACAAAAGTGTGTTAGTTTCCCATCTTGAGAGACAAGGGAAAAAGGGATTATGGAGTTGATACACAGTGATGTGTTTGGGCCTATACTACTTCCTTCACTTGGTGGATCCTTGTATTATGTTTCCTTCATAGATGATTTTTCTAGGAAGACATGGATATATTTCTTGAGAAAGAAATAATAGGTTTTCGAGAAATTCAAAGAGTTTAAACATCTTGTGGAAAATCAGTCAAATAAGAAGATCAAGGTGTTGAGAAATGAACATGGTGGTGAATTATGTCATTATTTTGAGCGGTTTTCCAAGAAGTGTGGCATAGAATGAAAAAATACCATACCATATACCCCACAAAAAAATGGAGTTGATAATAAAATGGACATGACGTTGATGGACAAGGCAAGGAGCATGCTCAGTGGTGTAGGGATCACATAAGAATTCTGGGTAGAGGCAGTGAACATGACATTTTTTTTGGTAAATAGGTATCCTTCATTAGTGCTAGTTGAATCGAATCCACATGAGGTATGGTTTGGTAATAAGCCTTCACTTTCACATCTCAAAGTATTTGGATATAGTGCATTTGTGCATGTTCCCAAGGAAAAGAGGAATGTGATGGACAAGAAGGTAGTCAAGTGTATTTTCATTGGCTATAAGGATGGAATGAAAGGATACAATCTCTAGGATCTTGCATCGAGTAAAATAGTGTACAGTTGATATGTGGTCTTCAGGGAAGTCAAAGGAACTTCCAAGTCTGAAGAGGTTCAAATAAAGAAAGAACTAAAGAAGTTGGTGTTTGAATTAAGGAACGAAAAAGATGATTCAAATGAGTCAACTGAATAAAATGAAGAGGTGGAAAAACTGACTTTGGTTGTAAGCAGGTTTGAATTAGTAAGAAAACCATTTGAAAGGTACAGTCTGCATGATTTCAATTCTTCATTTGTGCTATCTAGCATTTACGAGGAGCCTAAGTTGGTCAGTGAGGAAGTCGACTCTACAGAGGGTAAACTCTTGAAGGATGCCATGGTCAAAGAAATGTAATCCTTGTACAAAAACAAGACATTGGATTTGGTCAAATTACGTAATGGAAGAAAACCCATCAATAACAAGTAGGTATTCAAAAAAAGGTTGAATGAAACATGACAAGTTGAGAAATTCAAAGTTCGACTAGTAGAAAAAGAGTATTCCCCTATTGCGAAATTAACTTCCATTAGAGTAATAATGTCTCTGGATACAACATTTGATCTTGAGATAGAGAAAATGGATTTTTATACAACGTTCCTACATGGGGACTTGGAAGACAAAATCTACATGAAATAGCCTAAAGGATTTGCAGTAAAGGGAAAGAAAGAGCTAGTGTGAAAATTGAAGAGATCCCTTTATGATCTAAAACAATCAACAAGAATATGGTATCAAAAGTTTGACACATACATCCTTAGTTTGGGATTTATGAGAAGCAAAGATGATCAATGTGTATATTCCAAGGAAGAAGGATGTTGTTTCATATATGTAGCTTTGTATGGAGACACCATGTTGTAGATCATAAACAACATGGACACAATAAAGGAGGTGAAGATGAAACTATCCTCCAAGTTCGACATGCAGTATCACAGTGCAACGAAATTCATTATGATAATGGACATCAAGAGAGATTGGGTGGTTAAAATTATTTGGTTGAATCAGAGGAATTATATTGAAACAATTTTGAAGCATTTCAACATGCAAGATTGAAAACCAGTCAAGGTGCCAATTCATGTGGGAGCAAAACTAATTGTTGAACAATACGCAAAGACATGGGAAGAAACAAAGGACATGGAACATGTTCCCTATGCTAGTGTTGTTGGTAGTCTGATGTATGTAATGGTCTGCACTTGACCATATATTGTTCATGTAGTGGGAGTATTGAGAAGATACATGTTGACACCTAGGAAAAAGCACTAGACAACTATCAAGAGAGTGTTCAAGTATTTGTGTGGCACAAAAGATTATACTATATGCTTCCAAGGGAAACCTGAAGGAGTTGATAGTGAGGTAAATGTGCATGGATTTGTTGATTTCGACTGGGATGGAGATCTAGATTGATGAAGGTCAACCAATGGATATGTGTTCAATATATTTTGTGGAGAAATTAGTTGGATGAGTAAGTGACAGATGGTCATAGCCTTGTCGACATAAGAACATGAATACATGCCAGCCACTCATGGAAGCAAAGAAGCAATATAGATGCATCGATTGTGTTTAGGGATCGGGGTTTAAAAAAAAGCTATGAAAATAAATTGTGATAGTCAAAGCACAATATTTCTATCAAAGAACCCAACGTATCAATCTAGGATGAAGAATATTGATGTATAATACCATTTTGTGAGAGACATTGTAGAAAGAAAGAAGATGTTTTTGGAGAAGGTAGACACTTTGGAAAACTAGCAGACTATTTGACCAAGTATGTGAGTGTTGTGAAGTTCTCTTAGTGTAGAGAGGCAATGGGAATTGGTTCCATGGGTTAGTGAATGGATGTTCATGTTCTCCTATATCAACAAAGAAGACAAAAAGTGGGAGAATGTTGGGTTGTTATATTCTTTGTAGTGAAAGAAAAATCATATGACTGTCTAGTCAAGGCGGATCGACTATGTTATAAGTCAACTGATGATTCAAGTTGATTTGATGGTTAATTCAAAGGTCAAAGTGATCAAATGGGAAATTGAAGTCAAAGTGATCGACAAGAAGTCAAAATTTCAACCAACAGGACGTCAAGTGACAACCAACTAAATACCAATTTGAGGTTGACTAGTAGACCGACTGAAGTCAACTGTAACAAAATCTCGAGATTTGCGGGATTGCAACCAATCATTTACTGGATTTGTAACCATTTTTGGGTGCCATGATTTAGGGTTTTTCATGCTATAAATACAATAAATAAGGTGTGTTGCAGTATTGTAAAAGATAATATTTAGATAAATGTTGATGGTCATGTATATGCATGTCGAATTGTTTGCAGGGTTGGTCTTGTGTAAATAAAGAGAGTATGGTGGAGATTGTGTCTTAGGTGTAGACCAAGGTTAGTCATGTAACTATTTATTCATAGAATGAATAAGAAAACAAGAGAGAAATATGCTTAAAGAATGTTGGTTTTCCCATTTGGGTTTCCAGGGTAAAATCTCTATGTACTATGTGTTTGTCATTTACTTTCCTGCTTAAATGTGTCTTTTCTTTCCTGTTTGGCTTAGTGTGGATGCCTATTTCCTAACACTAATCATGTCAGGCCTTGTACCTTTCCTGTGATTTCCTCAATGTCTCCTATACTTGCAAATGGATCTTCTTAATCTTTTCAAAAAAAATCTCCACTTTCAATGCTTCTCCTATGATATCTTCCCTCGCTCCCTTTTTTCCATAGACAACATCCAAGGGAAAAGGAAACAAACACTCAAAGAAAATTTCAAAACGAGACTTACCATTAGAAGTGTGGACCACTTTGTCATAAGAGTTTTGAATATATATCAAATATTCATCCCATGTCTTTGGGTGCTTTTGATTGTAACCCCTCAAAAGTTGAACCAATGTCATGTTGACTACTTTTATTTTCCCATCTATCTATGGGTGGAAAGATGTAGATATATTGAACTTTGTGTCCATATTTTCCCAAAGTGTAGTCCAAAAGGAATTGATAAATATGGTATCCCTATCCGAGATGATGATCTTTGGTATCCCAATGTGCATCCAAACCTATTCAAAGAAAATGTTTTCTACTTCTCGTCCTTTGATGATATTTTTACAAGGCATAAGAATTCACATCTTGCTGAACATGTCAAATACCAAAAATAGATAGTCACATCCCTTTCTAGTTGTTGGAAACCACCCACAAAATCCATGGAAATGCTTTCCCAAGGTCGAGTGGGAATAGGTTAGGGATGGTATAAACCTTGCTTTGTATTATTGGGTTTGCTAGTACAAAAAAGTATGCATCCTCTAATTTACTGAGCTACATATTTTTTAATTATAGGCCAATACACATACCTTTGTAAGTTGGAAACTATCTTCCCAACACCAAAATGTCCTACAACCTTGGAGGCATGAGCCTCTTTGATAAGATGCAATATTTCACCTTTAGGAACATAGAGCTTGTCTAGATTGTAGAGAAACCCATTTTGGAGATGATAGTTAGCCATACTGTCACGTTCTTCTACATGTGTTTGTCCCTATAACTATTGAAAAACCTCTTTAAAATTCTAATCTTCTATGTATACCTCTTTATATGCATCATGGGAAAAATGATCCTTGTGCATAAGAGTTCCCAAAGCTATAATCTTGGATTTCAATGGCCTTGAAATCATGTATAGAAACTTAATAGTGATTCCCTTATTATATTTGATGACTAGATGAAACTGTTGCAAAATCCGATCCACTTGTAGTGTTTGATTTGTTGAAGCTTACTCTAGGCCTGCAAACACTGCATTGGTTGGTGATCAATGTGGATAATGGTTTCCTTTCCCATCAAATAGTGCTTCCACTTATTAATATATTCAATAGGGCATAGAGTTCCTTATCATATGTAGGGTAGTTTGGGACTCCTCCATGAAACATTTTTGAATGATAGCACATCATCTTACTTCCTTGCATCAAGATTTCTCCCATAGCATATCCACTTGCATCTATCTCCACTTCAAAAGTATTATGCAATTTAGGAAATGTAAGAACTAGTTCTTAATTGATCTTTTATTTCAACTCATCGAAATATTTCTACTGATTCTTTCCCCAATGGAAACTCTTACCATTGGAAGTTATGGCATGGAGTGGCACAACTATTGTTGAAAAGGATGTTATAAACTTATGTAGGTACTGCACTGTCCCAAAAAAGATCCTAAATCCAGTGACATTAGTAGGAACTCACCACTTAAGGATGGCATCCATCTTCACAGGATCTATCTTAAGTTCCCCTCCACCAATCACATACCCCAAATATACCAATGACTATTGAGAGAACTCACATTTATTAAGGTTATCTATTAGATGATTCTTTTTCAAAGTCTCTAACACTTGCATGAGATGTGATATGTGCTCTTCCCAAGTAGAGATATAAACTAATATGTCATATAAATACACTATTACAAATGAATCTAAATAGTGACACAAGACATCATTCATCAATCACATAAATGTAGATGGTGCATTAGATAAACCAAATGGAATTACTATCCATTCTTACATGCCTTGACTTGTCTTTAATGTAGTCTTCCATTTGTATTCTTATTTAACTTGTGTTTGGTGATATCCTAATTTGAGATTCTTAATCCCTATACAAAGCCCCATGTTAAGTATAAACCCCTTATTAATCCCTATATATTGAATTATTACATTCTAGTGTTATATTTGTATGTAGGATAGAACCCTTCATTGTACCCTTTCATTATAGTTGTACCTTATCTCTCTCTCTCTCTCTCTCTCTCTCTCTCTCACACACACACACACACACACACACACACACTAAGGAGACCTAGTCTGAGGATGATCTCATCTCATCTTGTACAATGAATGTATTGTAAGAGGAGGTTTCCCCTTCGAAGTGGATTGTTATTCACTGAATTTTTATCATCCTCAAGGCATTGGTTCATAACATTTGGTATCAGAGCATCGATCCTAGGGTTTTTCTTATTCAAACGAGTCATCTTGGCATTTTCACTATAATTTTTTTTTATGGGACACTCTAGACAACAAAATTTGGAGGTTACTCAAGAGACATATCCAAGTACTTTTGGTAAAAATTCCATGTTCTATTTCAATATATTTTCAGATATATATCCTATGGAAGATAGGGTTTTTGACTCATCCTGAAATTAGTTTTAAAGGAGTCATCTTTGGATTTTTGCTATAATGTTTTTTGTAGGAAGTTTAAGACAACAAAATTTTTAGGATATCGAGGAAAGATAGAAATTTTAGGATGTGGTAAAAATTTGAGGATCTGGTTCATTAAATTTTCAGAGATATATCCTATGGAAGTTAGGGTTGTGACTAGTCTTGAAATTAGTCTCAAACGGGCTATCTTTTTTTTTCTCTATAAAAACATTTCATTAAAGTTTCAGACTCTACAATTTTCAAAATCCCGAGGAGACATATTTGCTTAATTGTAGAAAAAAATTCATAACTTGAATCATTATAGTTTGTGAGATATATCTTGTGGAAGTTGGGGATTTTTACTGATCTTGAAATTAGTTTTACACAAGTCATTTTGGTATATGTGCTATAACTTTTTATCAGTGTAGGTTCAGACTGTGAAATTTTTAGGAGTTTAAAAAGTCATATCATAGTAATATAGGATAAAATTTCAAACTCATAAAGGTTCAAATTTCATATATATATCAGGACAAAGGTCAACCATCCAAACATACTCCAAATTAAGGGTTTGAAAGGTACGTAACTTACAATTGGCATAAATTTTGATTGAAAGATCTGATTTTGATGATTGAAAATTTGTCATAAAGAGGAAAAGGTGAGAATTGTTATTTTATCACATGGCTCCAAAGGCTCCTCCAAAATTTATTGTTGGAATACTAAGAGGGGGGGTGAATTAGTATGCACACTTTATTATTACTTTTAACCACAATATGTAATCATTAACAATAGTATATCATCAATATATCATGAGCAATATAAATCAATAGAGCATGATCCATAAAAACACAGTACACTAGAATTTACGTGGAAACCCAAATGGGAGAAAACCATGAAATGCTTTTTTTTTTTTTATATCAAAATAATACATTCATTGGAAGCACCAACTTCTAATTTCTCCGGCTACAACTGGAAGGAGGATACAACCCCCTATTTATAGGCTCCAACTTGAAGGAAGCTACAACTCCCTAAATTCTATGGCTCCAACTAGAAGGAGGATACAACCCCTTGATTCTCAGGCTCCAACTTGAAGGAATATCGAACTCCCTGTGTTCTCTGGCTACAACCAGAAGGAGGATACAACCCCCTTTCCTTGCCCCATCTTATCGCTCTAAAATACAAATGTAGACCAACTGTCACTACCACTGTCACTGTCACTACCACTGTCACTGTCACTACCACTACCACTGTCTCTGTCACTTCCATTGTCACTGTCATTGCCTCTGTCACGTCAACCTATAACTTTTCAACCTATCATTGTATATGACCTATCACTGTCATTGTACCATCATCTTGCTATACCAAAACCTGTACCATGCCATGCATCAACCATGTACCAACAAATGTAGTATAACATGCATCAATCATGTACCATGAGATATGCCAAATGTAGATACCATAACATCATAAATCATGTACTAGAGCATTAACCATATATAGAACTAGTACCTATTGGTCCTTGACCAATTTTTTGAGATCCTTGGTCATGTTTGACCTATTTTGGGACTTCGACAGGCTGGTCGAAGGCGGAGCACAAGTCAAAGTGGATATCGCGGGATCTCGCCCCCTTTTTAGGGCATATTTTGGATTAGGGTTTATGTAACATGTATGGGGATGTCGTCCCATGGGTTTACCCATGTTTAGGCCCTTTTGTAATGTATAAATAGAAATCTAGGCGATGTAAGTAAGTGGTGTGATGCTAGGTGCTAAGTGCAAGTAATTGTAAGAGGCTTTGTGCTTAGTGTATGTTGAGGCTGTAAAGCTAAGTGCGGGTCATCTGTAGTGCTTTGTGCACAGACTGTGTAAGGAGGATTTGTGCTTTGATCTAACTCGGGGAAGGAGGATCTGGCGAGGTGTGCACAGATCTCTTGTCCTATGCGGAGTAAGGTTTTGATGCTCTGTGCCTGTAAGAAGCTTGATAGAAGATAATAAAGAAGAGAAGAGTTGGTGGACGTAGCCCCACACTGGGGTGAACCATGTATATCCTGTTTTATGGTTGATTTGTGCATTCTAGTTATTGTCTTGTGTATATAATTTAAGCTTAAGTGTAGTAATGAATGTTTAGATGAATCTAGTATGATAGCTTAGTGCTTAAGTGATGTGAATAAATGCTAGATCTGATCTTTTTCCATGTGCTAAGTGCTTACATGTGTTAGATCTGGTTGAATACTACGTTGTTCTGTAATTAGGGTTTGGATATACGATGTAAATAAGGGTTAAATACTAACGAATGCTAACTGTTAAGTGCTTTGTTAGAGTGGTGTAATCACAGATCTGTGTCCCAGCTAGGTTGCATACATTTGAGTCCTGCAACCACCCCTGCCTCTACCTCATTTGAGACTTCATCTTGTTTGTAGGTGTTGCCAAAAGGGAAGGTAGTTAGGTTTTTATTGGTGCATTGTTGAAGCGTTTAACCCTGGGTTTCCCCCTGTGCCAACAAATGGTTCTGTTGCGTGGACCTGAAACTGTGATTGCTGGGAACTGAAGAAAAGAAAGCTTTGTGCGTAGATATGCTACTTTAGTGTGCAATATTCTATTTAACTTGTGAAGCTTTGTGCTAAGAAGAGAATTCATATATGAAGTAATATCTTGAAGCTTTGTGGTTTGAGAAAGGTAAGATAAGTGAAAATTTTTGTTTCAAAAGAATGAATCTAGGTATGTTTGATAAATTTTGTCCTAGTCTGAAAACTAGGGTACAACTAGAAGAAAGAAGATTTGTTATGAATAGATATGATAGAAATAATGAAAGGTATGTTATCCCTATGCATAGAAAGAAATTTTGGACTAACAAATGGATGCAGGATCCTAGAAAGAATTTTTTGCAGGTTAGAGACTATGATCCCAATGCGTAGTAAAGGAAAGGTTGGGGATCATTTAAAAGAAAGAGAGGATTAACTCTTTTCTATAGTTGCAGAAGATCGGGACATCTTGATAAGGAATTCCATGGTAGAGGTCCTAGTTGTCTTTGATGTAAATCTATGGACCATGAAGTTTTGGATTGCCCTAGAATAATTGCAAAAGTTGAAAAGATGAATATGAGACAAGCCAAGAAACTAAGGATATGATAGAACCCCAGAAAGAATCAGAGACTGTATTACTACAGATGAAAGAAACCCTGAATGATCACAAAGATATCAACTTATCAGAGGTTTTAAAAGAGAAAGAGTACATAGAAACAAGAATAGGAGACTTCGACATAGAATGTGTTCTGGATGAGGAAACATAGGTGAATATCATGATAGAAAGAACTTGGGAAATTTTGGGAAAACATGCTATGGTTCTTTTGTTAAGAGGAATAGGATTATTTAGAGGAAAGTTGATAACCCTATGTGGAAGACTTACCCAGATGTCTATGAGTGATCATGGCACTTCAACAGAATAAGAATTTGAGATTGTTAAATTTGTTGAGAACAACGCCCCATTTGCTATCTTGCTAGGAAAAACCTGGATTGAGAAAGATCATATATGAAGGAAACAAGAAGAGGAGGATCTAGAACACAAAAAGAAAGAATTAAGAGATTTCATGGCTAGGAGAATAATGCACTTACTGGGATAACAAGAGAACTAGTCGAAGCTACTAAAGACCAATGATATGGACGTCGTAGTTGAAAAGACACAAGAAGATTGGAGACACATGTCTGTACAAGAGAGTAGAGCACCTACCCCGGAAAGAGAAGAAGTATTACCCTTGAACCCTATGAAATACCCTCCACAGTGTGAAGTTATCATGCCAATAGGAGATAAGAATGATAATGGAAAGAGGAAAACAATGATTTAGATCACAGGAAAGAAGGCCATAAAGCTCAGTAAGAAGAGAGAAAAGTTAGAAAAATTGCAAGAAGTTCCAGGGAAGACTTCACAGAAGGAAGGTTTCCAGAACTTGAACTCCACTGGAATATTAGTACAACAAAGATTGACACTTCTCCACGACAAAGAAATATGACCGTTGGAGGCATTATGACCATTAGAATGACGCTCCAAAACGACTAGAAACGTAGTTATTTTTGAAACGTTCGCCCTTGGACCATTGGGACCGCGCCATAACGGATGGAACTACATTTATTGAAGCGTTCCTACCCGTTGGAAGAGTCCATTATGATAATATATATTTATCCCATCGAGCATTGCACCGAGAACACTTTTGCCAATTGTGATTATCCGAGCCCACATAGAACTAGTTGATTTCATGCAGTGATCATTGAGACCTTGCCATCCATTCTGTTGCATTGAGTATTGTTCACTGACCTAAGATATCAGATCTCGAGTGTGCATGTTAGATGAAATTAACAGATAAGAAAAAGTTGTCGAAGAGATTCTAATATACCTCATGGCTGAGAAGGTGATGTCCGCAGGCATCTAAGCCTCATCGATGAGAGGAGTGCAAGCATCCCCGTCGACTGCTTGCAGATTTGGACCATCCTGAGCTGCGATCAAGAAAAGAACCAAGCATCGTGATGACTTGGAGAATGCAAATATAATCCCATCCATCCTGCCAGACTACATCCCACCCCTGGCTGGTGTGGTGAGTCGTGATAGTGTCCTGAGGGACTTCGACTACACAATCATCACTGCGTACCTCCCGAAGGGAATACAAGCAGTCATACTACAATTGGAGAGGATTCCAACCTTAAAGATCAGTGACTATAACCTAGGAGACCGCAAGATCTATGGCATGCTTGCACCTCACAAATATTTTCCCAAGACCAAGGGGAAGAAGTCGAAGATCAACCCCCAGCCGTGGACTATGGACATCACGAGGTCCACTGTCTTGAACGTGATGAAGATACAAAATTTTGGAAGGCATCAGGAGGTTAACGGGTGTGTTAAACTCCTGTTGTCGTGCTTCCATGGAGGGTATATATGGCTATAAAAACACATAACCTTCGATCTGGCACTGATCCATAGGATCACAGGAATAAACATGCATGGACCAGACCCGCAAGACTTTTATCCAGGCAAGGCTGCAGATCGTGCCCTAGCGCAGAAAATAAAAAACACCTACGATGATGTAGAGAAGGGGACACAAGGCTATAAGGTAGCCTCCATTTAGAATGGCGTAGAGTGCCTTTATTTCCAGTTGATTGCTGGTAAGCTAGTCTGAAAGAACAGACCCACGTAGGTCATAGGGTTTGTCGTTGACCTCGCAGGAAAATGCGTGGAAGGACTGCAGATGAACTGGGCTAGTTACATAGTCAAATAGTTAGAAATGGGTTGTCGCGAAGCTCAGGATTAGGGCTATGAGTTTCATTTTAGCTGGCTGTTGATCCTCTTCACATTCACTTTTTGGGAGATGATGGAAGGTGCAACCTTCCCTAACATTGAGTCGTTCAATCCACTAGCTACGAATTTCACCATGCTCTGGTATTCGGGCGATATGGGGAAACAATGGAAGTCGAACACAATATTCCATACCTACTACCTACAACTAAAGAGGGCTATTGAGTCTTTCCCTCATATGACGTTGAACACCCTGGACAGGTTCAAGCCCCTTATGAAGTTCCACGTAGGTAGGAATTTTATTTATATCATTGCACATGCAGACGAAAGTAAAGAAGAGCTTCAGTCCTACTACAAGCTCACAGAGGAGGACATGGAAGAAATCACTAAGGAATGGCCCGTAGAGTTCCTTATACCAGTTAACCAGGCAGAACTGTCCGACCTTGACCTCATTGGAAATCTGGTGGTTACTCGTGAAGAGTATGATGCACCCAATAGTAGCAAGAAGAAAAAGAAGGAAGATGTATAGGAAATACGTAGCACATCAGAAGAAACTGCATCAGATTCACCTAGCAGAGGAGGTGGCGACGAAGTAGACAAAGAAGAGCACAATGGGGAAGAAGATAAACATAAGAAAGGTGAAGTAACAACACCACAGAATCCCCCTGATGACACAGAGACATCCAAGAAAAGAAAGGTTTCCCCCATGAAACCTACATCGCGGAAGAATTCCAAAGCTAGTAAGCCAAAGCTGCAGATTATACTCATGGTCGATGACTTCGACTTCATTATCGCAACTGTATCAGATGCCTCAGAAGATATTTTTCAAAAAAACAAAGCCAAACAAGAATCCATGTATGAAAGAATTGAAGCAGAACTAAGAGGAGTACAACAAGCCCTTCACTCCAGTTGCACAGTGTCCACTACGCCCCTTCCATTAGAAGAAACAGAGTTGAGAGATGAGCCTGCCCAACTTCACAAAATAGCTGGTGGGACTAAAACTCGCCTTCGTCGCGTGTAGAAAGAATAAGAACAGGCCACAGTGGCCCTGAAGAAAGCACAAGAAGAAGTCATAGAACAATTCTGAGTTGCGCAAAAAGAGAAGGACGACCTCCAAATCAAGTTCGAAGAGGATAAAGCACAGATCCATAAAGAGAAAGAAAAGTTTCTCACATAACATGTTAGAGTTAAAGAAGCAGTCAACAGATCACTTCGCTCTGTGACAGGCTTGGAATAGATAGAAGAAGACCCAATGGAGAGTCAAGTAGCGAAGCTTGCTGTAACCATCCAACAACTTCAACATAGAATAACCGAATTGGTGTTACAAGCAGTACCAAGCACTCTGCAGGAAGTGAGAGACCAGTGAGAATAAACCACACGAAGCGCAGTCCAGAGAATCAAGGAATTAGACTTGGAATGTAAACAAATTAGCAGTCGCAGTGCATAGAATTATGAGCACCTTACCGAGGACCTTGAACTAAAGACACTGGAGTCACAACTCCAGGAAGAAAAGCAACAAGAATTAACAATACAAGTGCAGTTGAATCCCTTTCAATTGTCGAGCGAATGAAAATATCCCAAGAATAACGCACGTCTCAGCAACAGGTCCATGCCATACAAAGAAAAGTCATGGAAGTGACTTAGAAGCTCCAGCCAGTCTAGGATGCAGCTTGCCTACTTTTTTAGGAGATTGAAGGTTGAGGAGAAGAGTTGGAACAAGTAGTCACTTCAGTAGAGCAGTGCTTAGAGGGACCTGTGAACGAGGCATTTATTCAAGAGTTCGCTGAGCAGGAGACCTTGGCGAAGCAACAGGTCGAGGCAGCTCAAGCCAAGCTCGAGGCATTTGAGGCAGAGTTACCCAGAGAAGAGTGACTCGGGATGAGTCACAAGTGAGTGTTGGTAGCTTGTTGTCCCTTGACCAAGTTTTGGAGATCCTTGGTCATGTTTGACCTATTTTGGGACTTCGACAGGCTGGTCGAAGGTAGAGCGCAAGTTGAAGCAGAGATTGTGGGATCTCAGCCCCTTTTTAGGGAATCTTTGGGATTAGTTTTTATGTACCAGGCATGGGGATGTTGGCCCATGGGTTTACCCATGCTTAGGCCCTTTTGTAATGTATAAATAGAAATCTAGGCGATGTAAGTAAGTGGTGTGATGCTAGGTGCTAAGTGCAAGTAATTGTAAGAGGCTCTGTTCTTAGTGTATGTTGAGGCTGTAAAGAGAAGTGCGGGTCATCTTTAGTGCTTTGTGCACAGACTGTGTAAGGAGGCTTTGTGCTGTGATCTAATTCAAGGAAGGAGGATCTGGTGAGGTGTGCACAGATCTCTTATCCTCTGCAGAGTAAGGTTTTGATGCTCTGTGCTTGTACGGAGCTTGACAGAAGATAATAAAGAAGAGAATATTTGGTGGACGTAGCCCCACACTGGGGTGAACCATGTATATCTTGTGTTATGGTTGCTTTGTGCATTCTGGTTATTGTCTTGTGTATATAATTTAAGCTTAAGTGTAGTAATGAATGTTTAGATGAATCTAGTATGATAGCTTAGTGCTTAAGTGATGTGAATAAATGCTAGATCTGATCTTTTTCCATGTGTTAAGTGCTTAGATGTGTTAGATCTGGTTGAATACTGCGTTGTTCTATAATTAGGTTTTGGATCTGCGATGTGAATAAGGGTTAAATACTGATGAATGTTAACTACTAAGTGCTTTGTTAGAGTGGTGTAATCACAGATCTATGTCCCAGCTAGGTTGCAGACATTTGAGTCCTGCAACCACCCCTTCCTCTACCTCGGGTGATACTTCATCTGCTTCGCAGGTGTTGCTGAAAGGGATGGTAGTTAGGGTTTTTTTGGTACGTTGTTGAAGCGTTGAACCCTGGGTCCACCCCTGTGCCAACAATACCATATACCATAGCATCAAACATGTATAGAACTGTACCATATCATCAATGAATATCCTCAAAGAACCAAAGCATGTGCCTCATGCATATGCCACCATACATCAAGTGTATACCTCAACCATACACCCACATCTGAAAGTTGAACCATAACAATCATATCATAACCAAATATAAGAATATATCTCTATCAACCATGTAGCCAAGATGTACCTCAATCATGTGCCAAATCAAATATACCTCAAGCATGTATCATACCATAACCAAGTATAACCATCACAACAAGCACATAAGCATACCAATACCTCTATAGTTGACCTTATACATAATGGATCTGACCTGTAAGCTCACTTATGACTTTAGGGACCTGGTACTAGCATTACCCCCAAATTTGTCTTTTCCTCGCGGGACTAAGACATCCTGTCACGCGGGGCCTTGCATGATGAGCTCTAAGCAACCTACGGGGATGCTTCATGGGGCACTAGTAGTATGAGTTGTGAGGGTAAACTAAAATAGGGTTTCCTCAGAAAATTTCGTTCTCTTTTGAAACCCCAAAACTCCCACACATCTCACTTGTTGATACCTTATATTTTGTCGTCACAAAACTTGCCAATAGATCACTAGTTCACTATAAGATATTCAATAGAATAAGTGAGTGAATGTGTTTGTGAATGACTTCTTGAGGTGTATTTATACTTTTCTTGAGTAACCTCTTTCCTTAATCTTAGGGGATTCTTGACTTTCTTGTTACAACCACTTTACCCTTTCATTAAATACTTGTAACCAACTAGGGGATTTTTTACCATCCTTCGGAGCTTCTAACTTCACAAGGCCATAACTCCTCAACTGTGAGGAACTACGTGGCGTACCACCTATCACTAGAAATGACATGACGAGGAATATACTTCCATGAATGATTTACCTGCATTTACACCATCCTTCATGACCTTTTTACTTGATCAACTATGGGTTCCATAACCATACATTTGGGGCTACTGGACTTCTTCAAGGGTTGACATCAATGACAACCAATGTTTCAATAATCTCCCCCTTTAGCATTGATGGAAACATTGATTCCATGGTAACACTCATTCTCATGTGCATGCTCCCCATGTGATCATTCCCCCCCCTGTGACCATCACTCCCCCCTATCTCTATGTATTTGTTCTTTCTCTTCATTTCCATGCATTTGTTCTTTCTCTCTCCCTTTGGCATCAATGGCAAAGGGTAATTATCCTTGGGTTTTCTTCCCCTATATTTAATCTTATGCTTTATATTCATGGTGCTTCCTCATGTAAAACTTTGATGTATATGAAAAGCATTCAAAATATTATTTACTTGTATTCTTCAAGTTTTCTGTTCTTCTCCCCCTATTTTACTGTTCCTGAAGCTTTGTGAATCATTGTGGGGCAAAAACTATTCCAAGTTTCTATCAAATATACTCAAAACTCTCCCTTGGAAGAGGTTTGGTGAAGATGTTTACAATCTGATTTTTTTCCGAATGTATTATAGCTTGATGTTCTTCTTTATAGCATGTTCCCATAGAAAGTGATACTTTATTGGAATGTGTTTCATCTTGGAATGCATCATTGTATTCTTAGAGATACTGATAGCGCTGGTGTTGTCATAGAGTATTGAAATGGGCTCATCATACCTCACTTGTATATACTGCAAAGTTTTCTTCATCTAGAGAACTTGAGTGAAACCTGCTACTGAAATATATTCTGCTTCTGATGTGGACAAAGATACTGATGATTGTTTCTTGCTTAGCCATGATACCAGAAAAATCACCCAAGTAGAAGGCTTCTCCACTTGTAGTCCTTATATCATCAATGCTACCTACCCAATCTGCATCTATGTAGGTGACTAAAAATAGATCATTCCCTTTTGGATACCATAAGTCAAACTCTTATGTTTCCTTGAGATATATGAATACTCATTTTACTTCCATAACATGTGCTTCTTTAGGTGTTGCTTAAAATATCACAACTTGCCCAACTACTTGCATCACATCCGGTCTTGACGCTATCAGATAGAGTAAGCTGTCAATCATCGATTTGTAGAGTGTTTGATCTGCACCCTTCGATTCATCATCCTTTCTCAACTTGCAATTGGTTTTCATAGGAGTACTCACAGGTTTGCAATCTTCCATTCCAAACTTCCTTAGCATTTCTCTGATATACATGGTTTGAGAGATGAAAATACATTTATTGCGCTGACATATATTTAATCCCAAAAGAAAGTCAACTCACTGAGAAAAGACATTTTGAACTCATTTTTCATATCTCTGGAAAACCTCTGACTAACTTTGTCATCATCACTTCCGAATATAATGTCATCTACATAAACTTCAATTATTAATACACTGTCTCGATCCAATTTTATGTAGATATTGTTGTCTGCATTTCCTTTCTTGAATCCTTTTTGTTGTAGATATATGTCTAATCTTAAATACCATGCTCTAGGATCTTGTTTGAGTCCATACGATGCTTTCTTCAATTTGCAAACATAATCTTTATTTTATGGTAGTAAAAATCCTCCAGGTTGTTCAATGTAGACTTCTTCTTCTAATTCCCCATTTATAAAAGATTATTTTACATCCATATGATACACCTTGATTATTTTTTAACATGGATAGGATAAGATCAACCTGATAGCTTCCATCCTCACAAATGTGGAAAATGTTTCTTCAAAATATATACCTTCAATCTGAGTGCATCCTTTGCATACTAACCTTTCTTTGTTTCCGGTTACTTGTCCATCCTCGTTCAATTTGTTTTTGGAAAACCCACTTTGTACCGATCATGTTATTGTTCTTTGGTATTGGAACCAGTTCCCATGTTTCATTCTTCTCTATCTGATCCAATTCTTCATCCATAGCCTTGATCCAATGTTCATCTTTACCGACATCTTCAAAACTGCTTGGTTCAACTGTAGATAACAATGTTAGGTGTTGTTGTTCTTGAGAGAGTATTCTTCTTCGGCTTTCAAATCTTGGATATTTATTCCCAATGATCTATTCTGGTGGATGATGTTTCTATACTTGTTAGCTAGGTGTCTTAGGAGGTATTTGTTGCTCATCTTCCTCTTGTTCTGCTTCTGGATGCTCTTCTTCTTCTGCTTCTTCTACGTCTTCTTCTTTTAGATCTTCCTTGTTATCCTACTCTTTTAAATATTTGCTTCCTTGTTTTCTCTTATGTATGCCTGTCTCATCAATCATTACATTGATTCTTTCCATGATCCTGTTGAGTCTTGGACTGAAACATTTATATGCTTTTCTTTTGCTTGAATACCCAACTAGTATGCCCTTATCAACTCGAGAGTCAAATTTTCCAAGCCCACCATCTTCTCTTTTGATATAATATTTTCTTCCAAATACTTTGAAATGCTTCACATTTGTAGGTATTCCTTTCCATAATGTGTACGGAGTCTTATCAATATTACTTCTGAGCATTCCTCTATTCAATATGTGAACTGTTGTATGTACTGCTTGTGCCCAAAATATGTCACTCAACTTGGAATCTTTCAACATGGTTTTGGCCATTTCTTGTATTGTTTTGTTCTTCCTTTCAACAACTCCATTTTGTTGAGGTGTCCTGACTACGAAGATCTATCTCTTTATTCCATGTTCGCCACAAAAATCCATGAAATGATTTGATGTAAATTCTCCTCCATTTTCTGATCTCGAGCACTTGTTTTTCAAGTCCATCTCAGTTTCAACCATCTCTTTCTATATCATGAAGTGTTCAAAATCATCTGAATTATTTCTGAGAAAGAAAATTGCAATCATTCTTGTGTAACCATCAACCAGTAGTATAAAGTATTTCTCATCATTTAATCCCTTCATTCTTGTAGGTCCACATAGGTTGATGTGTAAAATTTCCAATGGTTTTGTCGTGGAATACTCTTTTGATTTGAACTTTTTCCTGGTTTGTATTCCTTGTAGACAACGCTCACATAGAGTAATTGTTGGCTTTGAAATCTCGAGAATTTCTTTCACTACTTCCTTTTTGTTGATTTTGATCAGGTTATCAAAGTTCACGTGACCCATTATTATGTTCCAGATCCAACTTTCATTTTTCTTTCCTAAGCAACATCTTTCCTTTCCAATTTCATTCATGACATATATGTTGTTTGGAATTATTCTATTTGTCGCCACCAACTTTCCTAATCCTTCTTTCCTTATCTCACATTTTGCTAAGTCAAACACAAGCTTGTGTCCTTGATCACACACTTGACTTACACTTAGTATATTGTGCTTCATATCTTCGACCAATAGAACATTTTTTTATTTGGTATCTTTGCTTCCAAGCTTGACTATGCCTCTTCCTATAATTCTAGTTGAGTTATCATTTCCATACGAAACTGATCCATCTCGTTCCTTCTTCAGTGTCACAAACCTATTCCTGTCACCTGTCATATGCTTTGGACGACCATTGTCAACATACCACCCACTTTTCTTTTGTTGAGCTTGTAAAGCAAGCGAGCATTCTTCAATTTTGAATTGATCTTGCTTCCTTCTCCATATCCTTTGTGGTTCCTGTTTGATATTCTGCTTTGGTTCCCTTTGAGGAATAATCAATCTATTATCTTTGCCCATGTGTCCAAATTTGTTGCAATTGTAGAAGTATACTTCATTACTTAGTGAACCAAAACTGTTGCGATTTATGTTATGTGCTTCACGTGACCTTCTAAGATAATTTTTGTTTGAATAACCTTCATAGTTTCTTCTATTATTGGCATAGGCTCTACGGTTTGCAGCTTTGTGTCCAAAATTATTACAAGAATAACATAAACCAAGAAAATTAGTTTGATACCTGGATGTAGGGGATGTTTTGAATGGCGTTGCTCTTATGAATCCTTCTTGTTCTTGAGATGTTTTTGATTGTTGATTCTATGTTCTGAATCTTCTAGGTGGTCCAGTTCCTCTATGATTTTCTTCTTGAGTACCTCTGACTATTTTTGCATAGGTGCTTTGTTTTTATTCCTATTATGTTTTCTTGGAGCTCAAACATTTCTCAGTCTGCATTTGGTTGTATCTTAGCCCAGACTTGTCATAGTATGGCCTTTGACTGTTGATGATCTCATCCAATATCTTGGTGTTATTATACTGTATATATTTCTTCTGAAGATATTTTCTTAAGGTGACTATTCCCGCTTCCAAGATTTTAATCATCTTCTCTTTATCTTCTAACTAATTTCTGAGTGTTTATTAAATCTTTCTGTCTTCTTCAACCTAGATTTTTAAATTTTTTATTATTTTCTCGATTTCTTCTGAGTTGGAATTTTGAAATCCTTCTTTCTTCTTTAACTCTGCCTTGAGTGACTTGATTTTCTTTCTTTATTTCCCTAGTTCTTCTAAGGCACTGATTAATTCTGCTCTAAGATCGACTTCACCTTCTTCTTCAGAATCATCTTCATCATCATCTACTACCATGAAAAGTACTCTTTTTGAATCACTACCACTATCATCATCCTCGTCTGATGAAGAACTGTCTTCTTTTGAGTAAAATCTTTTCTTGAAGAATTTATTTTTGTTCCTTCTCTTGTCTCCTTTTTTATTTTTATTTTTCTTCTTAGCATCTTCTTCTTCATCGTTACATTTATTCTTAGCATAGGGACATTTAGAAGAAAAATGACCAATACCATCACAATCAAAACATTTCAATGGAAGCATACCTTTGTACTTGACGGTTCCTCTTTTTAACTTCCTTACGAAGTTTTCCACTTCTTCATCTTCCTTTGAATCATCACTGCAATTGCAATCTGGTTTTGAATTTTTCTTTTCTTCTTCTTTGTCTTCTTGGATGCTTTGAATGCTAGTTCCTTCGTGACTGGGTTCTCTTGTTCTATTCTCATTTCATAAGCTGTGAATATTCCATGTAGCTCGTCCATGCTCAAACTTTCAAGATATGTTTTCTCTTCTAGGGTTGATATATTAGAATCAAATATCATACATAGAGATCTTAGAATCTTTTGAATGACCATTGACTCATCAAATTCTTCTCCCAATCCTCTAATAATGTTCACTATTTCGTCAACTCGTAGAAATTAGGTTGCAATGTCTTCATTTTCCTTCATCTTCAGTTTCTCAAACTTAGCTCGGAGGGTTTGAATCTTAGCTCCCTTGAATTTGCTATCTCCTTCGTAAATATTTTTAATTTTATCCCAAAGATCCTTTGTAGTCTTGCAATACATAACTTTGACAAATACATAATCATCCAAACTGCTCATAATGGTTCCTTTATCATTTGAGTTATTTTCACTGAGTTTCTTTCCATCTTTGTCAGTTGAGGGAGTGGTTGGTGTTGTATATCCATTTACTACTGACTTCCAACCATCAAATCCTTGTGCCTATAAAAATGTTTGCATCCTTTTATTCCAAAAGGCATAGTTCCATCCATCAAACCTTGGTTCTCCAATCTTAGTGTATTCCATGATCTCCTTCCAGTGGTTAAATTGTTTCTTGAAGGACCCGCTCTGACACCAATTGTTGGAATAATGAGAGGGGGGGGGGGGGGGGNTGAATCAATATGGACACTTTATTATTAATTTTAACTACAATATGTAATCATTAACATCATCAACAATATATCATCAATATATCATGAGAAATATAAATCAACAGAGCATGATCCACAAAAACACAGTACAACAAAATTTACATGGAAACCTAAATGGGAGAAAACCATGGAATGTTTTTCTTATATATCAAAATAATACATTCATTAGAAGCACCAAATTCCCAATTCTCCAACTACAAATGGAAGGAGGCTACAACCCCTTATTTTTAGGCTCAGGCTCCAACCTGAAGGAATCTACAACTCCCTAAAGTATCTGGCTCCAACCAGAAGGATGCTATAACCCTCTGATTCTCAGGCTCCAAACTGAAGGAATCTCCAACTCCCAGTGTTCTTCAGCTACAACCCCCTTTCCTTTCCCCGTCCTGTCGCCCTGAAATATAAATGTAGACCAACTGTCACTACCACTTTCACTTTCACTACCACAGTCACTGTCTCTGTCACTTCCACTGTCATTGTCACTACCCCTGTCACATCAAACTGTAACCTATCAAGCTATCAATGTATATGACCTGTCACTATCATTGTATCATTAACCTGCTATACCAAAACTTGTACCATACCATGCATCAATTGTGTACCAACAAATGTAGTATAACATGCATCAATCATGTACCATGAAATATGCCAAATGTAGATATCATAACATCATATATCATGTACTAGAGCATTGACCACATATAGAACTAGTACCATATACCATAGCATCAATCATGTATATACATGTACCATATCATCAATGAAGAGCCTCAAAGAACCAACCAAAGCATGTGCCTCATGCATATGCCACCATACACCAAGTGTATACCTCAACCATTCACCCACATCTCAAATCTTAACCAAAACAGTCATATCATAACCAAATACAAGGATATACCTCTGTCAACCATGTAGCTAGGATTTACCTCAATCATGTGCCAAATCAAACATATCTCAAGCATGTATCATACCATAACCAAGTATAACCATCACAACAAGCACATAAACATACCGATACCTCTGTAGTTGATCTGATACATAACAAATATGACCTCCAAGCTCACTTATGACTTCAAGGACCTGATACTAGCATTACCCCAAATCTGTCTTGTCCTCGTGGGACTAAGACATCATGTCATGTGGGGCCTTGCATGGAGATCCCTAAGCAACCCGCGGGGATGCCTCACATGACACTAGTATTCTAACCCATGAGGGTCAACTAAACTAGGGTTTTCTCATAAAATGTCATTTTCCTCTGAAACCTTGAAACTCTCGCACTTCTCACTTGTATCTACCTCAGATTTTTTTGTCACAAAACTTACCAATAGATCAGTAGTTCACTAGAAGATATTCAATAAAGTGAGTGAATGTGCTTGTGAATGACTTCTTAAGGTGTATTTATACTTTTGTTGGGTAACCTCTTTCCTTAATCTTAGGGTCTTCTTGAATTTCTTGTTACAACCACTTCGGGGCTTCTTGACCATTCTTTGGGGCTTCTAACTTCACAAGGCCATAACTTCTCAACCATGAGGAACTACGTGGTGTACCACCTATCACTGGAAACGAAATGATGAGGAATATCCATCCATGAGTGAGTTAATTGCATTTACATCGTCCTTCATGACATTTTTACTTGATCAACTACGGGTTCCATAATCATACCTTTGGGGCTACCAAACTTCTTCAAGGGTTGACATCATTGACAAACAATATTTCAACATTTATTTCAGCAACTAAACCTCCAAAGAGTTCAACCATGATTCAATAAGAAAGAGAATAAATCGTTCACAAGATTGGAAAGGTGGAAAAGAAGATGGACAGGTTGAAAGATAAGTTGGATGAGATGGAAAAAAATATGGATGAAAATCAGGAGCCTATGGAAAAGAATATGTTAGAATTGAAAAATTCCATGTCTTCCATTATATTACATTTTCTAGATGAGATACTCCCAAAAGGAGATATAAAAATGCAAGAAAATCATGAAAACATAGAGGAAATAAATATTGAGTCCCAAAATCATGATTATTCATCACTTCAAGATCCACATCATCGAGGTTTCAATGCAGCACCAAGGAACTACTTCATTCCAACTATAGATATGAGGGAGTTTGATGGTAAAGATATTATAACATGGATATTCCATATGGAGCAATATTTTTATCTACACCAAGTGCCAAACTTATAAAAGGTACCTATTGCATCCATTTATTTAGAAAATGATCAATTTATCTACTATCAATGGCTTTGTGAAAGAAAAAATAATTCTATTATCTCTTGGTCCATTTCTATGGATGAATTGATATCACATTATGGGGATATTACGAGCAATACATTATTTGGTCAATTAATAAATCTTTGACAAAAGGCCCAATTATAGAGCACATTCGACAATTCCAAAAGCTTAGTCTTAGGGTAAAGAACATTCTCGAGGATAATTTATTATATCTCTTTATGGGAACTTTAAATAAGAACATTCAACATAAGGTGCGTGTTGGATATTTGCAACTTCGGGAAGTCATTCTCCACAAGAAAGTACAGTAAGACCCATCTACACCATTACATAAGTCCCAAGAAAAATTGAAGACCCAGGAAGAGATGTCGGCCCCACCAGTAAAAGACAGAATAATAGTAATAAAATTGAAGACCCAGAAATAAGATGTGAGCTCCAAACTGGCACCCAGATCAATATAAATACAGGTATGAATCATTTCATTTTGTCATTCAAACAACTCCTTATGTTGTGTGCACAAGGTGGTTTCAACTACAGTTTTGGCAGTTTAGCTATTTCTGGGTTACTTGTTAAATTGGAGAGTGAACCACACTTGGAGAAGTTCTTGCTTGGTTATTCTTGATCATCTTATTGAGGAGCTAGGTCTTGGTGATTCTAGCCTTGGGGACGGTCTTCTATGTATGGTATTTTTTCTATTGATGGTGATGTACTGGTAATATCTTGGAATGAATTCTTCTAGAGAAAGGTTGCTGGGTTTTCTCCCAAGTTTGGGTTTCCCAGGATAAAGTCTTGTGTTCTTGTGTCTACTATGCATGGTTAATATTTCTAGATCTTGTTATTTCCGTTGCATTGTTATAGTTGATATTTTCAATGTATGGTTATTATATGATGATTGTTGTATGAAAGTAAATATTGTTTGTAATCATAAGGAAATAACTATCAAGAGCTGAGAATCATTAAAAACCAACAATGTGTCTTTTCTAACCTAAATCCCTAGAGCAAGATTTCATTATGGAAAGGAAAGTGGAAAACAAAAATATGTCTACTGGAAGGGTGGCCACTAGCAATTACAAAGAGCACCATGTTTCCTCTCCTAACCTCACTAAACAAACAAGTTTGACACCTCAAAAAATGTATGAAACAAGAGAAAAGGGACTATGTTTCAATTGTGTCAGTAAGTACAAAAAGGGGCATAAATGAGGTGAGAAGAGATTATTATACATTAAGACTATGGAGAGGAAGAAGATCAAGAATTGGAACCATCACAAAATCTAGATCTAGAAGAGACTAGTCTAATGATATCGTGTCATGCATTGGCCAATATCAGTACTCCACAAACCCTCAAGATACAAGGATACATCCAAAAGAAAAAGGTAACAATGTTTATTGATTATGATAGTACCCATAACTTCATAAATTACAATTTGCAAACAATCTCAATTGCTTTGTATTTCCAACACTAGAGTTTCATGTAATGATTGCATATGGAGGTACCATAAATTGTTCTAGTAAGTTCCATAGTATTAATCTCAATATGGCGCGGCGGGGGGGTATTTATTGGATAGTCCCATGATTTCCATCCAAATGGGTGGTGCTAAGTTTGTATTAGGGGTCCAATGGTTACAATCATTGGGAATAATAGCCCTTAATTTTCAAGATATTTTCATGAGATTTTCCTCAAAAGGAAAGGAAATTGAGCTTAGAGGTATCTAAGGGAAACCCTATAAGGTGATAAGCTCTAATAGCTTGACAAAATTACTCAAAAAGGGACACCATGGTGTAATTTTACAATTGTGATCACTATATGTTCAAACATCTATATCCTTTTTCTTGAGAGTATCTCTAAATAGTTATCAACAACCATTCCAAGGTATTTGGAGAGATGCCTAAGGGTATTACTCATGCTCGAGATCATAACCATGTTATTGAGTAGCAACTAGGAAATGTACCACCTAAACCTAGGCATTACAAGTATCAATATAAATAGAAGAGTGAGATTGAGTGTATGATCCAAGAAATGTTAGATGTGGGCATCATTCAATCTAGCCAAAGTTATTTCTCTTCACTAGTAGTGATGGTTAAGAAGAAGGATGGGTCATGTCATTTGTGTCCATATTATAGACAACTCAACAAAATGGCCATCAAAGATAAGTTTCCTATTCCTATCATTGATGAATTATTAGATGAATTGCATGGAGAAATTTTCTTTACTAAGTTGGATATTTTTTTAGGATATCGTCAAATCAGAATGAGGTGGGGAGACATTCCCAAAACAACCTTTAAAACACATGAAGGTCATTATGAATTTTTGGTTATGCTATTTGGGCTTAATAACGCACCTTCAACATTTCAAACCTTGATGAATTCTATATTCAAACCCTTCCTTAGAAAATTTGTGTTAGTATTTCTTGATGACTTACTAATATACAACAAATATTGGGAAGAGCATGTACAACATTTTGTCAGAGTATTACAATTTTTGGAAGAGCAACAACTTTATTCAAAGCCTTCCAAGTGTGCCTTTGGGGTTCAAGAAGTGGAATATTTGGGTCATATTGTATCTCATGAAGGTGTAAAAGTGGACCCTAACAAAATTAAAGCTATGAGGGATACCAATTACCAAAAACTTGAATAAACTTAGAGGATTCTTAGGATTGATAGGCTATTACTGCAAGTTTGT
>SNQJ01S0000751.1:465286-501140 GCA_010110895.2 Picea sitchensis | reverse complement strand
ATTCATCACTTCAAGATCCACATCATCGAGGTTTCAATGCAGCACCAAGGAACTACTTCATTCCAACTATAGATATGAGGGAGTTTGATGGTAAAGATATTATAACATGGATATTCCATATGGAGCAATATTTTTATCTACACCAAGTGCCAAACTTATAAAAGGTACCTATTGCATCCATTTATTTAGAAAATGATCAATTTATCTACTATCAATGGCTTTGTGAAAGAAAAAATAATTCTATTATCTCTTGGTCCATTTCTATGGATGAATTGATATCACATTATGGGGATATTACGAGCAATACATTATTTGGTCAATTAATAAATCTTTGACAAAAGGCCCAATTATAGAGCACATTCGACAATTCCAAAAGCTTAGTCTTAGGGTAAAGAACATTCTCGAGGATAATTTATTATATCTCTTTATGGGAACTTTAAATAAGAACATTCAACATAAGGTGCGTGTTGGATATTTGCAACTTCGGGAAGTCATTCTCCACAAGAAAGTACAGTAAGACCCATCTACACCATTACATAAGTCCCAAGAAAAATTGAAGACCCAGGAAGAGATGTCGGCCCCACCAGTAAAAGACAGAATAATAGTAATAAAATTGAAGACCCAGAAATAAGATGTGAGCTCCAAACTGGCACCCAGATCAATATAAATACAGGTATGAATCATTTCATTTTGTCATTCAAACAACTCCTTATGTTGTGTGCACAAGGTGGTTTCAACTACAGTTTTGGCAGTTTAGCTATTTCTGGGTTACTTGTTAAATTGGAGAGTGAACCACACTTGGAGAAGTTCTTGCTTGGTTATTCTTGATCATCTTATTGAGGAGCTAGGTCTTGGTGATTCTAGCCTTGGGGACGGTCTTCTATGTATGGTATTTTTTCTATTGATGGTGATGTACTGGTAATATCTTGGAATGAATTCTTCTAGAGAAAGGTTGCTGGGTTTTCTCCCAAGTTTGGGTTTCCCAGGATAAAGTCTTGTGTTCTTGTGTCTACTATGCATGGTTAATATTTCTAGATCTTGTTATTTCCGTTGCATTGTTATAGTTGATATTTTCAATGTATGGTTATTATATGATGATTGTTGTATGAAAGTAAATATTGTTTGTAATCATAAGGAAATAACTATCAAGAGCTGAGAATCATTAAAAACCAACAATGTGTCTTTTCTAACCTAAATCCCTAGAGCAAGATTTCATTATGGAAAGGAAAGTGGAAAACAAAAATATGTCTACTGGAAGGGTGGCCACTAGCAATTACAAAGAGCACCATGTTTCCTCTCCTAACCTCACTAAACAAACAAGTTTGACACCTCAAAAAATGTATGAAACAAGAGAAAAGGGACTATGTTTCAATTGTGTCAGTAAGTACAAAAAGGGGCATAAATGAGGTGAGAAGAGATTATTATACATTAAGACTATGGAGAGGAAGAAGATCAAGAATTGGAACCATCACAAAATCTAGATCTAGAAGAGACTAGTCTAATGATATCGTGTCATGCATTGGCCAATATCAGTACTCCACAAACCCTCAAGATACAAGGATACATCCAAAAGAAAAAGGTAACAATGTTTATTGATTATGATAGTACCCATAACTTCATAAATTACAATTTGCAAACAATCTCAATTGCTTTGTATTTCCAACACTAGAGTTTCATGTAATGATTGCATATGGAGGTACCATAAATTGTTCTAGTAAGTTCCATAGTATTAATCTCAATATGGCGCGGCGGGGGGGTATTTATTGGATAGTCCCATGATTTCCATCCAAATGGGTGGTGCTAAGTTTGTATTAGGGGTCCAATGGTTACAATCATTGGGAATAATAGCCCTTAATTTTCAAGATATTTTCATGAGATTTTCCTCAAAAGGAAAGGAAATTGAGCTTAGAGGTATCTAAGGGAAACCCTATAAGGTGATAAGCTCTAATAGCTTGACAAAATTACTCAAAAAGGGACACCATGGTGTAATTTTACAATTGTGATCACTATATGTTCAAACATCTATATCCTTTTTCTTGAGAGTATCTCTAAATAGTTATCAACAACCATTCCAAGGTATTTGGAGAGATGCCTAAGGGTATTACTCATGCTCGAGATCATAACCATGTTATTGAGTAGCAACTAGGAAATGTACCACCTAAACCTAGGCATTACAAGTATCAATATAAATAGAAGAGTGAGATTGAGTGTATGATCCAAGAAATGTTAGATGTGGGCATCATTCAATCTAGCCAAAGTTATTTCTCTTCACTAGTAGTGATGGTTAAGAAGAAGGATGGGTCATGTCATTTGTGTCCATATTATAGACAACTCAACAAAATGGCCATCAAAGATAAGTTTCCTATTCCTATCATTGATGAATTATTAGATGAATTGCATGGAGAAATTTTCTTTACTAAGTTGGATATTTTTTTAGGATATCGTCAAATCAGAATGAGGTGGGGAGACATTCCCAAAACAACCTTTAAAACACATGAAGGTCATTATGAATTTTTGGTTATGCTATTTGGGCTTAATAACGCACCTTCAACATTTCAAACCTTGATGAATTCTATATTCAAACCCTTCCTTAGAAAATTTGTGTTAGTATTTCTTGATGACTTACTAATATACAACAAATATTGGGAAGAGCATGTACAACATTTTGTCAGAGTATTACAATTTTTGGAAGAGCAACAACTTTATTCAAAGCCTTCCAAGTGTGCCTTTGGGGTTCAAGAAGTGGAATATTTGGGTCATATTGTATCTCATGAAGGTGTAAAAGTGGACCCTAACAAAATTAAAGCTATGAGGGATACCAATTACCAAAAACTTGAATAAACTTAGAGGATTCTTAGGATTGATAGGCTATTACTGCAAGTTTGTCAATAACTATGGTCAAATAGTGGCACCTCTAACAACATTATTAAAGAAGGAAGCATTTTCTTGGACTCAAGAAGAAAACAAAGATTTTGAAAAACTCAAGGAGGCTATGCGTACAACTCCTATCCTAGCCACACATGATTTCATAAAAATATTTATCATGGAGTATGATTCCTTAGGACATCACATTGGTGCAATTTTAATGCAAGAAGGAAGGCCTCTTTCCTTTGAAAGCATCCAACTTAAAGGAAAAAACTTTCTCAAACCCATTTATGAAAAAGAAATGTTGGTCATACTACATGTAGTGAAGAAATGATGCACTTACCTAATAGGAAGACACTACAAAGTAAAAACTGATCATGATAGTTTGAAGTACTTCTTGGAGCAATGATTATCCATAGAAGAGCAACAAAAATGGGTTACAAATATGATAGGTTGTCACTTTTAAATTATCTAAAAGAAAGGAAAACATAATATTGTGGTAGATGCACTTTCAAGGAAAGATCAAGAAAAAAAGGGTTCACTATATGCTATTTCTATTCCTGAATCTAATTGGGTGGAAGAAGTAAGGATAGAATGTAAGCAAGATCAAGAGGTATGAAAGATAACTCAAAAACTTCAAGAGGACCCCAGTGCATTAGATAAATTTGTATGGAAGAATGATTTGATATGGTATCATGACCACCTATATTTATGTAAGAATTCCCAAGTCAAACATAAGGTCATTCTCGAATTCCACACTTCTCCTATAGGAGGACATTCAGGGTTCTTGAAAACTTACCACAGGATCAAGAATGATTTTTTCTGGGAAGGTCTTAAAATTGATGTTCAAAATTTTGTGTTTGAATGTCTGGTATGCCAACATAATAAGAGAGAGACAATCAAGATGTCAGGTATCCTACAACCATTAGCTATACCAAGTCAATGTTTGGAAGAATTTTTAATGAATTTTATTACAGTTTTACCCAAATCTGAAGAAAATACTGTCATCATGGTAGTAATGGATTGACTGACAAAGTATGCCTATTTTTTTTTATCTCTTTCTCATCCTTTTAAAGTAAGTACAATAGCCACAACATTAATTGGAACAATTCAAAATATACATGGAGTCCCCAAGATGATTGTAAGTGACATAGATCCATTTTTCACTGGAAAATTTTGGACTGAATTATTTTCTTATTTGGGTATTCAATTAGCTCAGCTCATCCCATCCTTAATTCGATGGGAAAATTGAGATTGTGAATAAATGTCTAGAAGGATATCTTTATTTCTTTGCATTCGACAAACATAAACAATGGGTCAAGTGGTTTCCCTTGGCAGAATGGTGGTGCAACACATGCTTCCATACTCATAAAAAACGTTCCCATTTTTAGCACTTTATGGATATCATCCTCCATCCATCACATCACCCTTGAAAGGGACTACAAAGGTTCAGGGAGTGGAGGACCACTTAGGGCACCAACAAGAGGTTCTCAAACTATTGAAGGATAACTTGTTGCATATGTGTTATATTCTTTGCACGATTGGTCTTGTGTACTACACAATGATATGGGAGCAAGGGAGGTAAAAAAAAAAGGTAGTTTTTTCATCCGTTTTCACTGGAACATGGTTTTCACTGATGGTTTTCTAATTCTAGTTAAGGAATTCATGTTTTTGACTAATACAGGTCAATTAATTAGGGGTTTTGGATACCACAAGATCATATATATATTGTATTGTAAACAATGAAGATAGATGATGAATAAAATATTAGAGGTGCGTCTCTAAACTGGTTGTTGGTTTCCCCGGTTTAGGTTTCCATGGTAAAATATTTGTGTGTGTGTGTGTGTGTGTGTGTGTGTGTGTGTGTGTGTGTGTGTGTGTGTGTGTGTGTGTGTGTGCACCATTGTATCTTTTCTATTTTTATTAAGAATCCATTTGTAGTAATTTATTGTAGAAGGTTAAAATATACACAACTTGGTTATGGCATAAAATAGGATGAAACAACAAGCCTATCAACATCGCAATGAAAAGGAATTTGAATTCGGGGATTGGGTATTTTTTAGGATACAACCATATAAATAGATGTCCCTCAAGCAATAAAAGAAGGAAAATAAATTGGAACCCAAATATTATGGCCCCTATAAGGTGTTGTAAAGGATTGGAAGTATGGCTTACAAATTGGAGTTTCCTCCATCTTCACTTATACAATCCAATCTTACATGTTTCTTTATTAAAAAATGGAATCTATGACAAGATCCCAGTCCAAACTATTTTACCAGAGATTAATGAAGAAGGGAAAATCATACTAGAAACATAAACAATCCTTGAAACAAGGATAATATGGTTGCGAAATAGAACAATTATTGAGTACCTTGTCAAATGGAAGAACCTACCAGTGGAAGACATAACATGGGTGTTGACGATTAAAATCACGACGAGGAATTTCGCACACAAAGTATTGCTAAATCCCTATTATTTAAACTATGCTAATAATATAATACTAGTAGGTGGGACTCACTTGTAGACTGGAGGCTCAGAGATAGTCATATCACACATTTTCTGTTGTTGTTTCAATGCTGCTTACAGGGTCCTATATGGTTGAGAATGCAATCTTGGTTTCATTTTGACATAGTGACAGGTGGATGATGCATTTATGGGATGTTCTGCAATTCAAAGCATTATTGTTATGTTATGATTGCCATATATTTACAGTTGCTATGATTAATCATGTCACAAATCACCATGATTTATTACCTGGCCACACATACACAAGAAATATGTTAGAAATAACATAACCAAAACAAAGAAAAGAAACTTATGGAAAAAATCCTAAAAGGAAAGGATCTATGTTTAAGCTATGTTAAAAGTTATGTGCAAATGGACATGTAAAACATGTTAGTGTTAGTCCTAACTATTATATGTTTGTTAGTGGCTATGCAATTTTCAATTGAGTTATTTTGGGGCGCATATAATATTGAAATGCATATGGTATGGCATGAAAACTTGGCAAATGTCAATGTGAATATTTTGGGTGGCGCATTGGGCAAGAAATATTGTCGCATATTTCAATGGTTTGGAAATTGATTACATGGTTTAAATGATATGGTGAGTGTTGGTTCTCTTGTACTTCGGAATTGAATAGGATAGGAGATCGAAGTGACTTGTAGTAAATGCACGTCACTCCATAATCCCCCCATCAGGTCGTCACCCTAGTATGGTTATTTGTTGCATTTTGGTCTGTTAGTGGTTAAGCTCCACATTTTAGGCTTGGGAGGAAAACGCTCGGCCAACTCGCCCTTTTAAGATCTCTATTACAGGTATGGTTCTTTTTCACCCCATCCATGAATTACGCTCTGTGTATGAACAAAAAATGTCTCAATAATGCTTGGGTTTCTGTTTTCCTGAGAATTGCAACTATGTAAATGCATGATTTTTCTCTCTGGAATGACTATGTAATTATTCAGATTGCAAGAAAAAGAATTTATTCTTGGTTGCTCTGTTGGTTAAAATCATGGTGGGTCTCTGTGGATATTAAGTGAATGTCATATTATCACTCTGTGTTTTAATGGTGGAGGGTTTTCACTCTGTGTATTCTTTTCGGTTGCTTCCTCACAATCAGGAGTATAACCCTATCGAGTCACATTCAAATTGCTAGTTGGTTGTTGGGTATTTCTCATACCAGAGTCATGGTCGTGGGCTCATTCTCATTTGTTTTGGCACCAAAGTATCTCAAGAATCGATCTTAGGGTGGTCATAACGTCGATATATATGTTGTATGGTTGTAAGGTGATATAAGTTATGCCTCGGGTTATGCATCCTCACCGATGTTGTTGTCAAATGGTTCGACTCTTAAGGAAATAGACAGAGGTTATACCTTTGTGTGTTCTTGGTAACTATCACTATTCAATGGAAATTCACTTCTCCTCTGCAAATGTAAAACACATTATCTGCATCGTTCATTTACCCTACCCATCATTGTTTCCTTTGTGGCTAACTATTGTTCCATCGCCCAGACCGAGAGTTATAAGGAAACCCTGTGGCTTTCTACTGTGCTTGTATCGAAAGGATTTTTCCTATGGTTGATATGTCCCTGAGGACCTCTAGTTCTCTGTGTTATTGTTGAATGAGTGTTCTCTTGATTGTCTCCTTGTATCTGTTGTGACAGAGCCCAATTTTAAAACCCCAACTATTCTTCTCCATTCGAGCATCTTCTGGGTTGTCGAAGATTGGTTTATCAACTAGAATGTTTATGAAAGTTTTCATCGAGTACCTATCTTGTCTTTATATGATTAAATTGGTTGAAAGGTTGTGATTGGGAATGAGTCATAATATGTAGTCTAGGGATATTGTCCTCTCTTTATGTTTCCACTCACTGTGTTCTTACAGCGTTGTCTTAATTGCAAAATGGAAACACCTGTGTGTTTCACTAGCTCTGATCGGGGTTATAGCAAATTATGGAATTGGTAACTTTGTGTATTTGGTTATGTTCCCTGTGCGTATATTATTGAATCATCGTGCATATTGGAAATAGTTACATCGATAGTGGTGAGGTTCGAATTTTTATATGGACTATGGTTTCGTTGCAAAAACTTATTGGTTGATATGTTGAAGAATATATGAAATCGAGCATGTTTTAGAATTCTATTCAATTTGGAAAGGGATGTGTACATATGTTTTAATTGGCCGATTACAAACTGATAAATAGTGTATGAGATTTTTATAGTGATGTATTACGGGATAGAGGTGGAGCAATGTCGCTGTGTGTTTTATTTTAATTCTTAAAAGGAAATGAAAGAAATTAAATACCAAGCAGTTTCTTAACAAGAATGTTGAATGGAAAATTGTTTCGATTATGAGTTGATTACACAAACTTCTCTAATTAAGAAGTTTTGAGGAATTTAAATGCTGGAATAGTGAGCAGTGTGATACACAGTAATTATTGATATGGTGCTGGTATTTTTTGTATTGAGTTTAGTACAGATTTATGTTACTTGATTGGTTTTATGAACAATATTTGTTATTTCCCTGTCGTTCTCTCACTTTTCCGCACATTACAAATCCCCTCACTTTCCTAGATTCACTATTCATGCCATGTTCTTAAAATTAAATTATAGTTAAATGAAAAATCTGTATTATAGCAGTTGATGGGTGTCACAGGGATGAGTTACAGTTTATATGTTTTGTTATTACAATACAATTGATTTTTGATGATTTGTTAAGCAGTAATCATGATCTACTCCCCTTCATTTTACCACTTTTCTGTCAATACAATACCTCATATATCCTAGAACCCTTATTCACCCCCTGCTCATTAACAAGTATTAAACGATTTTTATGGATTGGATTGCATGAGTCTAATGTGTTGTTGAGCCAAACTTTGTTTCATATTTAAAGAGATGTCATGTATGGTTTGTTGAAGAAACTAGTGGATAACAATTAATGCATACAAGAATGAGCTTCTTCAACAGAGGAAGCCATGGACATGGTAACATGGGAAGAGGAAATTGGAACAGGGGCCCTAGAAGGCCAAGGTTTTCTATACATTTTGATGCAAACCCACAAGAGTTGAACCAACTATTCCAAGTTGGATTTTTTAACTGGATTGGACAAGGAGTGGTCCAACCTAGACCATAAAGGCCTCCTTTCCAAGCCCCGCATGTCCCTGGTATCCCAGCTCCCCCTCATGTCTCATTACAAACTGAAGTCCTTGGAAATGACAGATGGCAATAGATTTTCCACCTGACAGTCTCCCAACATCGTGGCTGGACGAATCTGTCTTTGCCTTCTCCTCCTCCACTAGTTAACCCAATTGTCCAAGCTACCCCTGCACACACACTAGTACAGTATTCCCATGCAAGCAAGAGATTAAAAACTGAATCCCACCATGGACTTGATAAAGGAAAAGTTGTCGTTTTCCCCTCCTCTCCCTAAAATGACTCTGCCAAATCAGTTTCATCCCACGTACATTTGAGAGATGATTGCTCTCATTTTATTAGTGAGATCATGCCTAAAGGCTCCACCCAACCTAAGGAAATTCAGAGAAATCAAAGGGGAACAAGGGGAAAATTGCCTCCCAGAGTGGCAAATATGGTTTTTGAGTGTTTTTATTTATTGATTGTTGAGAACAGTTGACTTCTGAAGTTTTTGGACAACACACTATTTTTTGGATATGTTGGATATTATATTTTTTGGATATGGTTTAAAATATCATTGATATTAATTTTCAAATTATGAGAGTGGTGATGTGAACCACAAGGAGGGATGTGTTTGATTGATTAACTAGTTGTGTTTATGCTTGTTAAAGAAACTAAAGGGGGTCACAAGGGGTCCCACTGACTAGTTATTATTTATTAAAGACCCTTATTATTATTTGATTAATTTCCCCCCTAAAATAAAAGTTGGTTGAGTTTTAGTTAACTTAACTAAAGAGGTAGTTTAACTACTCCAACTAATTATGATTGCTTAAAGGCAAAAAGAGAAGGAGGAAGAAGGGAAGAATAGAAGGAGAAAGCATACTAAGGTCTGCTCTTTAGTTAACTTAACTAAAGAGGTAGTTTAACTACTCCAACTAATTATGATTGCTTAAAGGCAAAAAGAGAAGGAGGAACAAGGGAAGAATAGAAGGAGAAAGCATACTAAGGTCTGCTCTTGAGTTTTAGTGAGATAGTTCATTTTTCATTCATTCTTTAATTCATTGAAAGACTAATTCTCTTTTATGACAACAAGGTCCTATTGTAGACAACAAGATTCCAGGCTAAATTACATCATTCAGACACTTGTTTTCCAGAGGTGTTGATCTATATTTGATAGTATGTGTAGACTTGTCTGTTTGTGAATTAAATTTCATGACTGATAAATGATATTGTGCCGAGTCGAGTGGGAAACAATCTATGGCAAGTTGATCCAGCTTTTATAGTTCAGTTTTTACTTTCTGTCAGAAGACCTTTTGTATGGTTTTCATCGGGGACATCTAAGTTTGACTTTGGTCCAAACTTCCTCAGGGAATTTTGTAAAGAGAATGATTCTTTTGATAAATTGGAATGAAATAAGCGATTGCTTTATGTATCATTTGTGTTAATTATTGACTTGGTATTTTTACTTCTATCTCTACATTTATTTCTACATCTGTTATATTCAAAAAATTACATAAACATTGAATTTTTCAGCAATCATTTCATTTATAAAAAAAATCAGCCTAAGCCCTTGTAACCAATACTTGTCGATTAGGAAACAATTTTTGAGGCGATAAACATAGGGTGATATTCCCGTCTATCTTTCTTTAGCCAAGCAAGATATAGAAATGCTTAAGATTATTTCATATCTTTTCCTCAACATTTATTTGGCGACCATACTGGGGAGATCTTCCATATCTATGTGGTTGATTTTTATGCTTGATTATCATCGGATATATCTAATTTTTTATGATATTGATTCTTTGACTGTTTCATATCTTAATGACTATACATGTTGCAAGGCATCCTAATATTGAGACCGATCTTCAATATCAGACCATCATTGCTCTAAACTTGTTTAACACCATTTTAGACACTGCTAATACCCGGGCTGAGCTTAATCATTCATGGGAAACAATTGAACAAGACATAAGTTCCCAAGAATGTTGGGAAGTTAGGCATAGACAACATAGGAATCAGCCATAACTTTCTTTTTCCTTCAGCTTTGATCTTCTTTTCATGTCCTTAGACCCTCGTGTTTCTAGGAGAAGAAGAGGCTTAGCACCTGAAATCTATCCCATTGCTAAAATAGGAAGAAGGAACATTGTGGTATCAACCCAACAAAGTGCTCTAAGGATAACCTTGTCTGATTCATCTAGTTCATCTTTTTATTCCTTACCTATTATCCACAAGATGGCATCTAGTGGTGGCTCTGGTGGCACTGGAGGTGCCTCTTCATCTCAATATCCAACTTCTTCAATGATTGGTAGATTGTATAGTCACCAAGTCCTTGTCCAATCTACCACAAACCCCACCAAAGTCATTAAAAAGTATGGGCTCCTTCAGTTTGAAGAAGATGCTACAACCACACCATGGCATGTTTCCTCTCCTCTTAACCTGGCACCTGCTACTCATCCACTTCCTAAATTCAAAGAGCATCTCCCAAGGTTTTTAGGGAATAACACTGTCACTACAAATGAAAACTTGGTGGCATTTTCTAATGCATGTCACAACATAGGAGCCAATGACAATGATACTTGTATGCACGTATTTGTCAATTCCCTTGAAGGGAAGTTCACGGTCGATTTCTTCGATCTCCCTCCTAAGATTTTATCTACTTGGAAGGATTTAGTATATTGGTTCAAATCCACCTATGGGCAATCCAAAATCCCAGCTGAGCAGTTACGGGAATACAATAACAATGCTTATAAGGATGGTGAGACCATCAAGTCCTTCGTCAACTTGCATTTCACCAAGTTATACAATCAAATCCCTGAACTCATTCGACCTCAGAACCAAGCTGCTTTCATGCATTACCTCCCCCCTATCGTCACAGGCTTGAGGAAAAGGCCATTGATAATCTTAGTTCAGATATGCATACTTGTTTAGAGTATGAAGAACAACTTCAAAGAACATGTCTTCCTCAGGGAGATTAAGTTAAATAGATAGATATGTCCTCCCTCTTACAGCTTGTACAAGACATGAATAATCATATGATAGCATATGAGCGAAAGGGAAATGTCTCCCCTCTTACCCCTGGAGCTTCATCCTCTTCTCCACCCCCCTTTAGACATCCAAATGAAACCAATTTTCAGCCTAAAGCTATCATGGCTCGTAGTTGCTGTAACTTTTGCGAGAAACACCATGAGGAAAGTATCTGTGAGGTAAAGAAGAGTGTCAGAGGTAAAATCTTTGGTAAAATACATGAAACTACCATCGTTGTCCTAGACTTTGCAGATCCGGAAGATGTCATGATCATCAATACTAGGAATAAATCCTATTCTCCCAAAAGCAAATATGATCCTCCCTGCAATTATTCTAGCCTGAGCTCATCCTCACCAGTTGCTACTGTTCAAGTTCCTAAGGCTCCTAACAGTCAAGGAACTACCTCCCCTCTCCCATCTTCCAAATACAATCTTCTAAATTAGTTGGCCAACATCAAAGCAAATGCAACCCTTATGGACCTGGTTGTCATCCCTGAACAATAGAAGCATTTGAACCAATTCATGGAATTAAAAGATTTCATTGTAGCCAACCTCTCTGAAGAGGTAAATGAAGAGGATTCATTTGTAAATAAAGTAGGTGTACATAACTTTATATGCCCTGTAAAAAATCTCCCTTTTTATATTTCTGTAAAGATTATGGATAAGATTGCCCATTGTTTCCCCATTGATGGTAGTTCAGGCCCGAGTGTAATGTCGACGACTATTATGGAAGAAATAGGCCTGTCTTGTACAAATGAAAATGCCAGAAGCATGCTCTCTTATAATAGTCTACAACAAACGACCATAGGTGAAATCAAGGACGTGACCTTGGTTTTGTGTGCGCACCCTGAAATAAGGACAACCCTTAATATTCAGGTAATCAATATGCCAGTAAGAAACTACTCGATCATCCTAGGAAGAAATTGGAAAGATTTGATAGGTGGATACCTCTCACTCGACGAGACACACTTATCCGTTCCTCGTAATGGTAAAAACATCATAGTCCTTAGAGAGGGAAGGATTTCACCTTACATAGAAAGTGTTCCACAATCGAATGTGAATTACATCGAGGAGGACCTAGAAGTGTGTTCCATATTCGTCGAGGAGGATAACACTCCCTTGGAACAAATCGACTTAGAAGACGATATGTGGCACAGTCACTTTGATGGTTCATGCTCTAATGAAGGAAACAAAGCTGACATTATCTTGTACTCTACAGTGGGGAAATTCATAAATTTTCTTACAGGTTAGAGTTTGCTTGCACAAACCATGTCACTAAATTCAAATCTTTACTGTTAGGCATTGAAAACGCCTATAACCCGGTTTGTGGTCACCTTACAGTTTTTGGGGATTCTGAGCTTGTTGTGAACCTTGTACGTAAGATATACTCTCCTAGAAATCAGTTTATGAAACACTACACCCAAACTGTTTGGGAACTTATCTCGAACCTACTATCTTTCAACATTACTCATGTTAAGAGGGAGTTGAACTCAATGGCTAATCGATTAGCTTTTTTTGCAGCCTCTCCTAATTGACAACTTCTTCCACAAATACCTGATTGTACTTTTCAATCCTTATATCATCCACATATCCCTGACAATATAGAATCATGGAAGGTCTTCCCTAGTGATGAGAGGATCTATTCTTTCATTCAAAATGAATGTTATAAGCCTAGGGAAATTATATCAATGGAAGATACCAAGATTCCTAAAGGCTTGAATCCTCTAGAGAGTTCATTTTCATCGAGTGATGTAGGAAACAAAGAGAAACATAAAGAAGAGCAATCGAAAAGGAAGGTGGGTGACACCATTTCCTTGAACATTAGAACACTTGAATCTTTAAAGAATGTTAAAATAGGTGCCCAATGTTCTGATGAAGAAAAATTGAAGTTTTCTCGACTGCTTGGTGAATTTAAAGATGTTTTTTCTTGGTCTTATGAGGATCTTCGTGGTTTTGATCCTACTCTTATACAACATGCGATTCCTATCAAGGAAGGCATAAAACCAGTTAGGAAAAAACAAAGACCTATCAACCCTACACTAGAAGCAACTATTTGAAAGGAGTTGGAAAAACTCTTGAAGGATGGGATTATCTTTTCGATTAAGTATTCAAAATGGGTTCCTAATTTGGTTCCCGTTAGGAAAACAACTGGTCAAATAAAATTGTGCGTAGATTTTCACGCATTAAATAAGGCTAGCATAAAATATCACTTTCCTCTCCCTAATACGGAAATGATTTTGCAGCAAGTTGCAGGGTCGTAGATGATGTCCTTACTTGACAGTTTCTCTGGTTACAATAAAATCAAGGTAAAAAGGGCAGATAAATATAAAACCACCTTTATTACTCGTTGGGGCACTTTTTCTTATGAACGTATGCATTTTGGCTTATCCAATGCAGGTGTCACGTTGCAAAGGGCTATGCAGATGGTTTTTGATGATTTGATTGGCAAGATTATTCATATCTATCTTGATGACTTAACCGTGCACTCTAAAAAACGGTCAGATGTTTCAAAATTTCAAAAATTATGGCTGGGTCCTTTCAAGATTGCTTTTGTCCTAGGTGCAAACACTTGCGTTCTAAAGGATTTACAAGAGCAATTGTTTTCCTACAACACTAATGGTTCTCACTTAAAACACTACGTGGAACCAACTTGAAGAGTTTAACATTGTTTGAATTGTTTTGTATTTTAGTAGTTCAATTCTGCTTTCTTTTAGTAGTTTTCATTTATGCTCTGCTTTTACAATAGTTTTCAGTTATGCTTTCATTTTAGTAGTTTTCATTTTTGCTATTTCAATTCTTCTTTTAAAATAGTTTCAATGTTGCTTTAGTAGTTTTCATTTCTGCTATTTCAATTCTTCTTTTAAAATAGTTTCAATGTTGCTTTAGTAGTTTTCTTTCTGCTGTTTACATTTCTATCTTTCCATTTATGTTGTTTTCAATTTTGCAGTTTCATTTATATTATGATATTTCTTGTTTTTGTTCTTTTGATTTCAAATTTTTGTCAAGAATAAAATGTTGGATCGGTTATGCCACAACGACACTTTTGCAAAGTATTGTTAGTCAATAATAATCAAGCTTACATGACTGTTATGATGCCCCCCGTGAAGGCATCAATGAATTTGTTATCTGCTTTCACTGTTGTTTTATGAGATAGTTGGTTACCTCCCGCTTCTGCTTTCCATTTCTTCATCCATTTTGAGATTCAAAAGAGAAAGTCCAGAAAATGTTTCTCCTTGAAGTCAAGAGAAAATTCTAGTTGAATGATTATCCTTACAGGGATAAACCCCCTCATACTTAACACTTTCCATGAGTTATTCCCAAATTCCAGGTTATTTTTTCCATTAAATCTGCTCACTTCCCCTTGTGGCATAATCGTTCTGGTTTATATCTTCTTGATCTGATGTTACTTGGTCTACGAAACCATACGGTCTGACTTCTTATTCTGTTGGAAACAGATTTCCCTATGGAGTCACCAGTTTATTGACGATTAAAATCGCAACGAGGAATTTCTCCCACAAAGTATTGCTAAAGCCCTATTATTTAAACTATGCTACTAATATAATACTAGTAGGTGGGACCCACTTGTAGACTGGAGGCTTAGAGATATTCACATCACACATTTTCTGTTGTTGTTTCGATGCTGCTTACAGGGTCCTATATGGTTGAGAATGCAGTCTTGGTTTCATTTTGACATAGTGACAGGTGGATGATGCATTTTATGGGATGTTCTGCAATTCAAAGCATTATTGTTATGTTATGATTGGCATATATTTACAGTTGCTATGTTTAATCATGTCACAAATCACCATGATTTATTACCTGGCCACACATACACAAGAAATATTTTAGAAATAACATAACCAAAATAAAGAAAAGAAACTTATGGAAAAAATCCTAAAAGGAAAGGATCTATGTTAAAAGTTATGTGCAAATGGACATGTAAAACATGTTAGCATTAGTCCTAACTATTATATGGTTGTTAGTGGCTATGTGATTTTCATTTGAGTTATTTTGGGGCGCATATAATATTGAAATGCATATGGTATGGCATGAAAACTTGGCAAAGGTTAACGTGAATATTTTGGGTGGCGCATTGGGCAAGGAATATTGTCGCAGATTTCAATGTTTTGGAAATTGATTACATGGTTTAAATGATATGGTGAGTGTTGGCTGTCTTGTACTTCAGAATTGAATAGGACATGAGATGGACTATGTGGACTATGGTTTCGTTGAAAAAACTTATTGGTTGATATGTTGAAGAATGTATGAAATCGGGCATGTTTTAGAAGCCTGTTCAATTTGGAAAGGGACCCGTGCATATGTTTTAATTGGTCGATTGTAAACTGATGGACAGTGTATGCGATTTTTATAGTGATGTATTATGGGATAAGGTGGAGCAATGTTGTTGTGTGTTTTCTTTTGATTCTTAAAAGGAAAGGAAAGAAATTAAAGACCAAGCAGTTTCTTAACAGGACCGTTGAATGGAAAATTGTTTCGATTATGAGTTGATTGCACAGACTATTCCGATTAAGAAGTTTTGAGGAATTTAAATGTTGGAACAATGAGTAGTGTGATACACGGTAATTATTGATATGGTGTTGGTATTTTTTGTATTGAGTTTAGTACAGAGTTATGTTACTTGATTGGTTTTATGAACATTATTCGTTATTTCCCTGCCATTCTCTCACTTTTCCGCACATTACAAATCCCCTCACTTTCCCATATTCACTATTCATGCCATGTTCTTAAAATTAAATTATAGTTAAATGAAAACTCTATATTATAGCAGTTGATGGATGGCATATGGATGAGTTACAGTTGATATGTTTTGTTATTACAATACAATTGATTGTTTGATGATTTGTTGAGCAATAATCATGATCTACTCCCCTTCATTTTACCACTTTTCACTCAATACAATCCCTCACATATCCCATAACCCTTATTCACCCCCTACTCATTGACAAGTATTAAACGATTTTTATGGATTGGATTGCATGAGTCTGATGTGTTGTTGAGCCAAACTTTGTTTCATATTTAAAGAGATGTCATGTATGGTTTGTTGAAGAAACTAGTGGCTAACAATTAATGCATACATGAATGAGCTTCTTCAGTAGAGGAAGCCATGGCCGGGGTAACAGGGGAAGAGGAAATTGGAACAGGAACCCTAGAAGGCCAAGGTTTTCTATACATTTTGATGCAAACCCACAAGAGTTGAACCAACTATTCCAAACTAGATTTTTTAACTGGATTGGACAAGGAGTGGTCCAAGCTAGGCCAGAAAGGCCTCCTTTCCAAACCTCACATGTCCCTGGTATCCCAATTCCCCCTCATGTCTCATTACAACCTGAAGTCCCTGAAAAGGACGGATGGAAAGAGATTGTCCACCCGATAGTCTCCCAACACCGTGGTTGGCCTAATCTAGCTCGGCCTGCTTCTCCTCCACTAGTTAACCCAATTGTCCAAGATGCCCCTGCACACTCACTAGTACAGTCTTCCCACACAAGCAAGATATTAAAAACCAAATCCCACCATGCACTTGATAAAGGAAAATTTGGTGTTGCCCCCTCCTGTCCCTCAAATGAATCTTTTAAATCAGTTTCATCTCGCATACATTCAAGAGATGATTGCTCTCATGTTATCAGTGAGATCAAGCCTAAAGGATCCACACTGTGTAAGGCAAATTCAGAGAAATCAAAGGGATACAACAACAACAACAAGGGGAAAATTGCCTCCCAGAGTGGCAAATATGGTTTTTGAGTGTTTTTATTTATTGATTGTTGAGAACAGTTGACTTTTGAAGTTTTTGGACAACACACTATTTTTTGGATATGTTGGATATTATATTTTTTGGATAAGGCTTCAAATATCATTGATATTAATTTTCAAATTATGAGGGTGATGATGGGAGCCACAAGGAGGGATGTGTTTGATTGATTAACTAGTTGTGTTTATGCTTGTTAAAGAAACTAAAGTGGGTCACAAGGGGTCCCACCTACTAGTTATTATTTATTAAAGACCCTTATTATTATTTTATTAATTTCCCCCCTAAACTAAAGTTGGTTGAGTTTTAGTTAACTTAACTAAATAGGTAGTTTAACTACTCCAACTAATTCTGATTGCTTAAAGGCAAAAAGAGAAGGAGGAACAAGGGGATAATTGAAGGAGAAATCATATTAAGGTCTGCTCTTGAATTTTATTGATATAGTTCAGTTTTCATTCATTCTTTAATTCATTGAAAGACTAATTCTCTTTTATGACAACATGGTCTTATTGTAGACAACAAGATTCAAGGTTGAATTACATCATTCATACACTTGCTTTTCAGAGGTGTTGATCTATCTTTGATAGTCTATGTAGACTTTTATGTTTGTGAATTAAATTTCATGACTAAGAAAGGATATTGTGCAGAGTCGAGTGGGCAACAATATGTGGCAAGTTGATCTAGCTTTTATAGTTCAGTTTTTACTTTCTATCAGAAGTCCTTTTGTATAGTTTTCATTGGGGACATCTAAGTTTAACTTTGGTCCAAACTTCCTCAGTGAATTTTGTAAAGAGAATGATTCTTTTGATAAATTGGAATGAAATGATTTCTTTATGTCTCATCTGTGTTAATTATTGACTTGGTATTTTTACTTCTGTCTCTACATTTATTTCTGTATCTGTTATATTCAGAAAATTACATAAACATTGAATTTTTCAGCAATCTTTCATTTATAAAAAAAACCAGCCTAAGCCCTTGTAACCAATACTTGTGGATTAGGAAACAATTTTTGAGGCTATAAACATAGGGTGATAATCCCGTCTATCTTGCTTTAGGCAAGCAAGATCTGGAAATGCTTGAGTAAGATTATTTCATATCTTTTCCTTAACAATGGGAAGATGAGTTCTTCTTGCAAAAACACCCACAGTTAGTCAAGTGTTTAGGACAACATGTGTTTGAAGGGGATGTGCATGTTAATCCATATAGAAATACCCATGTTATTATAAAACCCCTTATTAATCCCTAGATATTTATATATAAAGGAGACCTAGTCTGAGGACTATCTCATCTCATCTTGTACATTGAATATATTGTAAAAGGAGATTTTCCCCTCGAAGTGGAATGTTATTCACTTACTTTTTATCATTCTCAAGGCATTGTTTGATAACAGAGATCCAACCTGGTGAAGTACTTGGCATGCTGCAACTGATCTAACAAATCATCAATCCTAGGCAGGGGATATCAATTCTTAAGGGTGATCTTTTTAAGAGCTCTATAGTCGATACACATTTACAAAGTCCAATCCTTCTTAGGTACTATGATGATATGTGACCCATAAGGTCAGGTGCTTGGTTGAATTAGTCCTTTTTCTAACAACTATTGAAACTATTTCTTCACTTCATCTGCTTCCAAGATAAACTTTCTATACATCCCAATATTTGATAATGGGGAGTCAGGAAACAACTATATCTCTTGCTCCACTTCCCTCTTAGGTGGTAACCATTTATGACCTTGGAAAACTCCTTTGTACACCTACAAAAACTCCTCCGACTGACATTTCTTATCTTTAGTACATCCTTTTGGGGACACCTTTACTCTTACTAATCCATAGCCTATATGATTCTCTCTTAAGGAAACCAATACAAACTTTCTACTTAAACTGATCAACTTTTAATCTTGGTTAAAACCTACCAAATATATCTTCAATTTACCTTTTGTTAAGAGCCAAATACTTGCATACAGAAACACCACAAATATTCATAGAACAATACAGAAGAACCACACTTTTATTATTATCAAACCCTTATGGTAGGAAACACCATACAATTGATCCTATTATGGAAGGGATCCTCTCTTGTTCACTTGTCTCTTCGAGGGGGGATCCTCCTATTGAGATACACACTCCAAATACAATACTTATCCACTTGTCTCATTACATTTCTTGAACCCATTTATATATCGTTACCAACCACCTAAGAACATTATAGAGGATGAACCTTCTAGTAAGTCATCTTACATTTATTATATCTAACTACCATAGTGGGCCTTATTTAATAATATAGTGGACCTAGTCCACCTTACATTGAATGTCCTCCAATATTATTATTATGGGCCCTCCAGACCCCCCACTACCTCTCTAGCTACACTACATTCCATCCCCCTTATGAAAGTGTTGTCCTCAATGCTTTCTATGAGGGTGTACACCATATACCAGTGTCCCGTGGATAAGTTTGGACCATAGTGTTGAAGTATACTAGAGAAACAGGGTCCCATGTAGAAATGAAATCCAACATGTTGAAGTAGTCCAACCACCATTGTAAATTGGGGTCCCATGTCCAAGTGCTCATGTGAAATCCACGTGGAATATATCAGAACCCAATAACCAACTGAAATGATGCTCCAAATACTGACACCTATCATGTGGATCCAAATAAGAATATCCATCCACATAGTGGGAAAGGGTCATAACTGAATCAAAAAGGAATAATACCACTATAGAATATGTATGTTCGACACTAGTAGTCATAATTGGTTCTTGTTTTTTCACATTGATGTTCTCTATAGAAGGTGGATTACAATCATCAAATAAAATATGAAAGTGGATGTCATCCCAGAAATGACAACTATCCATATACCAATCATCACAATCGGCCTCAAAATCATACCAAGCATATGCTTCTTGATTGTATTCATCCTTGATGGCCTACATAATTGATCCAGGTGGATATTGGTGGCCACCCACCTATTCCACTTGAACCCCCACCATTGCTTCTTTCAGTTTTTTAGTTTTTATACAGTTTACTATTTTTAGCAGTTTTTTTGGGTCCTGAACTTCCGGGGCCATTTTGAGGCCCTAAACAATGTTTTTTTGGGTATGTTTCTGTCGCAAAATGGCATCTAATAATGCCATTTTGTCTCAGGCATTGTAGGCCTCAGATAGATCTTTCTAACGAGCTATCATATGCCTAAAACGGAGATCGTATGCAAAAGTTACGACCCCGGGAAGTTGATGCACCAACTTACCCAAACGGGGCCCACATGACTTTTGGCGCTTCATCTCCCAGGGTTAGGTTTTTGGATGTTTAGGACTTTTGGCATTCTGTTTATTGTAAAGGGCTAAGAAGCCTCATTGTAATCATCTTCTCCGGGATCGAGGTAGCAACCACATCTTCTCGAGGAGATAAGCTACGGTAGCCCTAGCTAGTTTATTTGCGTGCGATACGTAAACATATTTGAGTCATTTGTTATTAATGAGAGTGAGTACTATTTCAGCCCCATCTACTGCGTTTATGTGTATTTCTATATTTGATTATGTTCCTACATAAATCCGGATGGAGTGGTATCAGGCGGTCTTCTCATTCGATCCTTCTTTGCATGTCCCCTAGCGAGGATCAAGGTATAAGGGAGTTGGGAGATAGAATCTCAGTTGAACAACTGAGATCATTACCATGAAGCAAATGACATGTGGGAAGAAAGAAAGATGAGGGAAGCGGAGATCCTATCGAAATGGTTTGGGTGGATGGAATAAAAGCGGGATCACCCTCCTTTAAGGTACAAGTAAGCACGACATTCCCATATTTGATAGCCAAATAGATGGATATGCTGTAGATAGATGGTTTAATCTGTTAGAAGGATATTTCTGGTTCCTTGAGTTTTCCGATCGAGAAAAGATTATTTCGCACTCCTCAAGCCGCCCCCATGTCAAGGGCTGGTGGGGAACCTACTCGGAGCAAGAGAAGTGAGGGGGAACCCTCTCTGTTCTGAGTTGCACCCACTTGGAATTCTTTTAGAGAAGCCATCAAGGAAACAATATTATTGCGTGGGGAGCTATGAGGACAAATACATACAGTTTACTGCGGCGACAAAGTGACCAAGATGTGCATGAGTTGACCAATTTGTTTCATACCCTATGCACAAGTTGGGTATCAAAGATTGAGAAACATTTGGTGTTAAAGAATGGGTTAATGCATAGATACATTCGAGGAGGAAATGGCGTTCCTCGACATATCCTCTCTTGGTGCAACATACCGATATGTTGCCAAGATTGGCGAAGTTCAATGAAGAAGAGAGACTTTGGGTCTGCAAATGGGAAAGCGCGTGAAAGGTACTCCCAAACCGCCGAAAACAAAGGACCAACCAAAGGCGGGGTAGCCGGAACCTTTGCCAAGCCACAAGCAAGAACAACACCACGAAGCCAAAAAAAAAAAAAAAAAAAAAATGGTGTGAGTACCATAAAACTCCACCCACAACATAAATTGGGTGTCGGACAGCGGAGTCAGCGTACGAGGTTGAAGGCTTAGAATCGGAATGCATGCTCCGACTCGAGATGAGAACGACAAAGGGGAATGGCGAGCGGATTATCGTCACGAAGACTAGCGCCATTTTACCACCACGAAGATCGAAGGAGAGGAACCGAGGAAGATCGAGGAGGAGGCGGGCGTCCTCTTCCATTCCAAAGGAGATGTGGGTAAAGGGTTCCCAGTTGCAGTTCATTGTCGATAGTGGTAGCCATAAGAACCTAATATTAGTGGAGGTCATCAAGAAGCTACCCTGTCGAAAATTTTTCACCTGCAACCATACACCATCGGTGGTTGCACCAAGGACGGGACCTCCGCGTGAGTCGACAATGTCACCTTCCCTAAATCATCAAGCCCTTCTGCGAGGATGAGGTATTATGTGACAGTTCTCCTCTTGATGTTTTTGATATATTAAACCAGCAGGTACTGTGGAAGGCATCGTGTATGAGTCTAGGCCTCGTGTTGTTATTATCACTTTTTGGCAATGGGTATACGGGATACTGGAGATAGCACCTCCTACCACCATTTCTTTGGTTATTGCAAAACAATGGAGTAAGCTCATTTCCCAAACCAAAGAAATTTGTTTCGATGATCGCCCCTCGAGGGCGGAAGACCAGCCATGACCTCGGACAAGGCCCCACTACCCCACGATAACAACGGATGAATAAGGTTGTGGAGGAATTAGAGGTTGTCTCACCTCCCCAGCGAGAATTACCTCTGTACCGGTGGGCTTACCCCATCGATCTGACCCCGGGTGCACCACTTCCCAATGGACCCATCTGTCGATGCGTCACGGAGAATGATGAAATCAAGAGGCGGATTCAAGAGATGTTGCAGAAAGGTCACACCAGTAGAGTTCATGTACAGCAGAACCCGATTGTGTTGGTGTTGAAGAAGGATGGGACTTGGAGACTTTACATTGATTATCAGGCACTGAACAAAATCAATGTTTGGAATAGATTGCGATCCCGCAGTTGATGACCTTTTGGGCCAACTCAAGGGGGCAAAATATTTCAACAAGATTGACTTAAAGTCACGGGTATCACCGAGGGTACCAATCGAACCCGATGTGTGGAAGGCGCATTCAAATCAAGGAGGGCCTTTTGAATGATTGGTCATGCCTTTCGGGATGACGAATGCCACCGCAACCTTCATGAGGCTATTGGACGACATCCTGCGGGCCATTCACTAGCTCATTTGTAGTGGTGTACTTGGATGACATTCGATCTTGGCCAGGACTTGGGAAGAGCACCTCCACCATGCTCCAAACGGGTCCTCCAAACTATGCGGCAACACAAGTTGTGTGCCAATTTGAATGCACTTTTAGCATAACCCGGGTTGATTATCTGGGATACATTATTGATGGCGGGGGTCATGTGGATCAGGAAAAGTCCAAGTCATTCAGGATTGGCCATTCCCAACCACCCTAACAGAGCTCGGTATCTTTTTAGGTCTTGCCAATTTCTACCGCGGGTTTGTGTTGGGATTCTCTCATATCACTTGGCCTTGAGTCCAAGTCACCAAGGGAGGAGCTAAAGAAAATTCTTTTTTAGTGCGAATCTCGAGAGGCGTTGAGTTGAAACATCGCCTACGCTGCACCGGTGCTCCACTACAGACTTACAGCAACCATTTGAGATCGAGACGGATTCCTCTGACTATGCCATTGCGGAAGTCCTTACTCAACATAGATCCGGTGGCATATCCGCGGTGGGACACTTTCTGACACAATCCGGAGTATCCCACTTATGACAAAGAAGTAATTCCATTGTGCGGGCTTGTTGGCAATGGAAGCATTACATTTTAGGAAGGAAGCGGTCATCCACGGACCAGAGCCCACAACGGTTCATACGGACACAAAGGGGAAGTTGCGAGCGATGCATGCATCAGAAGTGGTCCCACATACACTTGATTTCATTTGAACATTAAGTACAAAAAAGGCAGCACCAATAATGTTGTGGACTACCTCAGCTAACCCCCTATCATGGCACTAACCACAGTTCTCAACTCTTGTGGGCATGAGACCGATTGGCCGCTTCTCTCTACACAAGTGATCCAGAACCCGGCCACACATACAATACACTCTTGGAGGAAAGCAAGTTCCCAATTTTCAACTCAAGATGCCCTGCTTTGTCACCGGGACACCTTTGTGTTCCTAGCCCGAGTGTATAAGATGATTTGGGAGGCACTTTCTGGTCAGTCGTTAGGCATTTGAGTCCGAAAACCGTGGCGATGCGCGAAATTTCTATTGGCGAACCTTAGTGAGATGTCGAGGAGGTACATCAGTCACATTGCTGCGCCATTGCCAGCCAAACCATCAAGAAGCAGAGCCTCTATACTCCACTTCCTACTCCCAATCGACCTTGGGAATCCATCTCTATGGATTACATGTGAGGCCTTCATCACTAAGCATGGAAATGAATGTGTTTTGTGGTGGTTGATGATTCTTGAAGATGTCCATTATGATGGCACGCAGAAGAATATATCCTGACGAAGCCAACGCTAAACTCTTCTTTGAGCGAGTGTGGATAAACTTTGGGATACCACATACCATAAACTCTGATCGAGACAACATGTTCCTCAAAACCTTTTGGTCGAGTCTCTGGTCGATGTTGGACACCAATCTCACAGAGTCCACAACTTTCCATCCGCAAACTGAAGTAGCCGGTGAGATCGTCACCCGGATGATCGTACACATTATACGCATGTATAATTCAAAGCATCCACGCACATGGATAAGAGCCTCCCCATGGCATGCAACCACGGCCTGACGAGCTCTCCCTTGAATTAATATACAACCCCATTTCAATTGGGCTTGGGATTCCGACCACTATATTACATTAACATAGCCATGCCATTTTGTGGCTTTTCGGGGAAGATTCAGCTCATGTCCGGTCTGAAGTGAGATAAGGCAAACAAATTCATTGAGCACATTCAACACATCCAGCCAGCAGTTTCATGACATCTTGGATAGAGCCAATGCTGAGTACAAGAAACGCGACATGATCAACATGGTGCCACACAACTTCCAAGTGGAAGACAAAGTGTGGCTGTATTTGCAAAAGGAGCGCCTAGCTGGACCCCACCACATGAAGCTTAATTAAAAAACTAGATATGGGCCATACACCCTCACCAAAGGCTGTGGGGAAAATTCCTTTGACTCGACGTTCCACCATTCAGCGAAGTGCGCAACCGGTGTTCAATGTGGACCACCGCCATTCTTTCCACCTCTACTAGACACATGCGACATGGCAGAAAAACTCACATCAACAGAGTTAAACCCAGACTCCATGGAACAAGCCGAGCGATCAAATCATGGATACACGGATCAAACGCAGCTCGGAATCTTGCTTATGTCCCGAGTTGTCAAGCGGGCCAACTCCTTCCTGCCAAGGAAAATGGCTCACCGGGGACCAAGTTCAGCGAAGTTTCCTCATCTCATGGAGAACTCAACACAATGGGGACCATTGCTTCCTAAGTGGGGAGGAATGATCCGGTGGATATTGTTGGCCATACCTATTCCGCAGACCCACCATTGCTTCTTTCAATTTTTCAGTTTTGCCGCAGGTTTACAATTTTATGAGTTTTTGGGTCCTGAGCTTCCGGGGCCATTTTGTCTCGGACATTGTAGGCCTCGGATAGATCTTTCCAGCGAGGTATCATACGCCTAAAACAAATAACGTATGCAAAAATTATGACCAGGAGTTGATTCATAACTTACCCAGAGGCCCACATGACTTTGGTGGCTTCATCTCGGGTTGGGTTTTGGATGTTTAGGACTTTTGGCATTCCACATTTATTGTAAAAGGGGATGTTTAGGACTTTTGGCATTCCTATTTATTGTAAAAGGTCCTTCAGAGCCTCATTGTAATCATTTTCTCATGGATGTGAGTAGCAACCACATCTCTTCTCAGAGATAAGCTACCAGCGCCCTAGCTAGTTTATTTCCATTCTGTCTATAAACATATTTCAGTCATTTGTTATTAATGAAATGAAGTCTTATTTCCGCTGCATCTCTGTGTTTATGTGTATTTTTGTATTTCATTGTGTTCCTACATAAATCTGGATCAATAATATACCTTCCTTGTATTGGAATGTTGAACGCTTGAATACATTTCTCATGAGTATTTTGCATTTCAATTTTGATTTCTTGAAATGTTGTCGTGATGGCTTCCATGATTCGAGAGAAAATATCCATTGGAAATACCACATATAACATACCAAAAGAAATATCTTAAAATTATTTGTCCAATGACACTGATTTGGTAGCAACCTGATCACCCCGTGAAAAATAATGAGCTCTACAGTATCGTTGTCGTCACAAAGACCCTAAAAAATGGTTGATTTTGAATCAACGATATATTCACGTCCAGAGATCCAATTTGAGTGATTTGTTTTTTGAAATCAACTATTTTTGAAAGAGGAACTCATAACTGTAATTTGTTTTGGAAAATTCAGCTCAAACGGCTACAGAAATCAGAAAAATCGCATGATGATCCGTGGAAAAAAAACATGAATATAACATATTTTAAAACGCCAATAACTTTACTTCTCGGACTCTGTTTCAGTCGATTTTCTTAAAAAAATGGGTGTTTTTATGAGAGGAACTCAAATCTACAACCAATTTCTATAATTTTTTCACAAATATATACATAAAGCATCCAAAATGTCGCAGCCCTCTTTTCTTCTCCGAAAAAATCTGCAAAAATAGAAAAACAAATTGCCCACAATTCTTTCCAAGGAAAGTGCTATGATACCATTTGTTAAGAACCAAATACTTGCATACAAAAACACTACAAATATTCATAGAACAATATAGAAGAACCACACTTTTATTATTATCAAACCATTATGGTAAGGAAACACCATACAATGGATCCTATTATGGAAGGGATCCTCTCGACTCATCTCATTTCATTGTTTGAAACCCTTTATATAGTGCAACCAACCACCTAAGAACATTCTAGAGGAGGAACCTCATAGAAGTAGAACCTTCTAGTAAATCCTCTTACATTTATTGTATCTAACTACCATAGTGGGCCTTATTTAATAATATAGTGGACCTAGTCCACATTACATTGAATAACCTCTACTATTATTACTATGGGCCCTCCAGACCCCCCACTACCTCTATAGCTACATTACACATTTGTGCGCATTTATGATGAAAGACTTACCATCCTTGATTAGGCGGTACTTGTTTTCTCTCCTCATGAAGATCACATCCCTCATATATAGGTAGGGGCTTCCAAATAGTACACCACACACATTATGTAATGTCCCCATCCACCAACAGCCGGGCAATGCCACCAACAGATGGGAAACGCCACTACTTGTACACTTCACTTAGCTTTGATACCAATTTGTAACTTCCCCAACCACCAACAACCGAGCAACACCATAGAGGAACATACATATATATATAACATGAATTTCTAATGAATTTAAAACAAATAACACAGAATTAGTGCTACCATACAGATTCAAATGGAATTGACAGTAATTCCTACATGCAACGGAACACATGATAACATTTCAAGAATCACAAACATACATAACATACATAATTAAGCACAGAAATGATACTTATCTTTTAACTGGAGAAAAAAACTTCCAATTGTGTGCAAACCTTCCATGAACCTCCCAACCTTAGATCACAGTGCTCATCACTCTCAGTAGTGGGTCACCCCCGAGCTGGGACTAAACTCCATTGGGCAAGGGATTCCTAGGCTAGGCAAGGTCAATAGGAAAGTCACATAATTTAAGAGGAAGGATTCTCTCCCAGGAGCCACTTACGCCCACTGCACATAGAATCTCATTCCCCACATGCCTGTCCCACCTTGGGAGTATACACCTTCACTGTCACATAGTCCATCGACTGCTCCACCTCCCTTACCTTGGGCTTTAGAAACAGGCTGGACTGGAATTCTCAGATCTCTATAGCAGCTATGGGACTCCCTCCAGGAGAACTCACTTCCTCAGCACACTCTCTCACCTGAAGAGAGTTTCTCACAATCCTACCAACCTACTTCTTCAATCCACAACAACCTCTCTCACCTGGAAAGAGAGTTGCTCACAGGCCTGACAACCTACCTCTTCAACCACGGGCTTGACAACTTTCCTCTTCAAACCATAATAGCTAAGTCAAGTAAGGAAAGGGACGGCTTAGTAAATTACAGAGGTGCATAATGGCCATGGGTTCAACAATGGTGGAAATGGATGGCTACGTGCTTGCTCAGTGCCTGAGTGAACTCGTGAGGAGAGATGGGGTAGACTGGTCTAGCATAGCGAAGATGGTGAGAGCGTGAGAGACAAAACCATCTATGCGTGAGCCTCCCTTGTGTGCGAGTGAGTGTGTCAGTCCCTACCCAACAACAAGAACTTCCCCCTTAAGTTTGCATGTGCTTGATATGACACCTATCGCTCATGAAGCACATTCCTTTCCCTTTGGAAGTCACTCGTCCTCCCCCACGAAACTTAGGATAAAAACATATCCTTTTAAACAACTTTTGGAATAATAATAAATTAGTATTCTCTTGGACTTAAGCCCTTAGGATTAACCCCTCTTTCCAACCTCTCATCCCCCTCTCCCTTACCTATCCTAGTGGATCTTAGTCCTCCATTCTCTTTTATCGTGGTCGGTATACACGAAACGATGTTTTTATATTAATAATATGAATATTTACATGTACAAAATAGGCTCCTGGCCTTTAAAACCTAGACTCTCTGGCCTACTAACACATAAGCCTACCAGCTTATAATTTCTTGGCTCATCAGCCTACAAAACATGTTTACAATTCATGATACAACTGGGGCTTTTCCTAGGGATATTACAATCCCCTCCCCTTATTTTTGCATTGTCCTCAGTGCAACTTATTTACACATCATCAACAAGATTTTCAAAATGTTTAAAAAGATGCGGGTATTCAACCTGCATAGCATCCTCATGCTCCCATATCATGTCCTCAAGACGGTACTAGGTCCATTGGACCATTACAAGCCCTATGGATCGATTCTGGAGTTGTTTTCTCTTCCGGTCCAATATGCACACCGGATGCACTTGCAAGACGCCTTCTTGCTCCACCTAAATCACATTCCAATCAATAACATGATTAACATTAGGTATATATTTCTTAAGAAATAAAACATGAAACACATTATGTACATTCATGGATGCAGGAAATGCAAGCATATATGCAACTGGTCCAATCCTTTCTAGGATTTCAAATAGCCCACAATATCTGGCTGCCAACTTCGAACAGTTTCCCAGCTTCAGGGAACTTCTGTTGGATTTCACTTTCAAGAAAACATGATCACCCACTTTAAAATCCCTATGGGTCATGTTCTTATCAGCATAACTTTTCTACTTGTCTTGGACAACCATCAAATTATGCTTAATATTCAACATTCTTTCTTCCATTTCCTTGAGCAACTCTGGCCCAACCATTTCCCTATCAGCTGGGTTGTCCCAACTTACTGGGGTGTTTCACTTTCTTCCATAAAGTGCTTCAAACATGATCATCTTCATTGATGCTTGATACCCATTGTTGTAGGCAAATTCTACCAAGTGTAGGTAGTCTTCCCATTTAGATGGTTTGTCCATCACATACATCCTTAGCATGTTCTCTATCACTTGGTTCACCCTTTCTGTTTTCCCATCAAACTCAGGATGACAGGCTGTGTTGAAGTTCAAACTCATTCTGAACCCTTTGAATAACCCCTTCCATAATTTTGAGTTAAATTTCAGGTCTCTATCAGGCACAATTGTCTTGGGAATACCGTGCAATCGTGCTACTTCCCTCATATAGAAATCGACAACATTAGTTGCCTTGTGAGTAGTCTTCAATGGAATAAAATGGGTGCCTTTCGTAAGCTCATCCACCACCACCATGATGGAATCATGTTTTTATTTGTTCTGGGTAATCTTGTGATGAAATCCATTGTCACCACTTCCCACTTCCACTCAGGAATGGGTAATGGCTGTAGAAACCTTGCTGGGTGCCTATGTTCGGATTTTACCTTCTGACACTCCATACATCTGGCGATGTATTATGCAATTTCCTTCTTCATACCTGGCCAAAAGTGATGGCTCTTGACTACTGCCACTATTTTCTAATATCCAAGGTGTCCAACATAAGGCACATTATGCATTTCTTTCAAGATCATAATTCTCAATTCCTGGAAATTAGGTACATAAATTCTATTTTTGTACAAGAGTGTTCCATCAGCTTCCAATTTATAATCTTCCACTTTCTGTAGCATCTTACCTTCTTGTATCTTTTCCACCAATTCCATGTACTGCAAATCTGCATTTGCAGCTTCAAATTTTTTTCCTTTAATATAAATTTAATACATGATAATGGTTGTAACATGTAGTTCATGCACTCTTCTACTGAGTGCATCAACTACTTTGTTCTCCTTTCCTTTTATATGCTTGATATCAAAGTCATACTCCCAAAGGAATTCCAACCATCTAATCTACCTAACATTCAAGGTTGGCTGATAAAAAAAACACTTCAAACCATTATGGTCTGTCCTTAATTCAAACCTCTTTCCCATGAGGTAATGTCTCCATTTCTTCAAAGCGTGCACTATGGCTGCCAACTCCAAATCGTGAGTTGCATAGAGCATTTCATTCTCTTTCAATTTTCTAGACTCATAACACATTACATACCCATTCTGGCTGAGGACTCCCCCTAGTCCTTCTTTGGATGCATCTGTACACACTAAAAAATCTTCATTTGGATTTGCAATCCTCAGGATTGGAGCACTAGTTAACAACTGCTTCAATTGTTGGAAGCTTCTCTCACATTCTTTTGTCCATTGAAATTTCTTCTCCTTCCTTTGCAAGGAAATGATGGGGTGAGCTATCCTCGAGAACCCTGCAATGAACCTTCTATAATAGCTAGCTAGACCCATAAAGGATCTGACTTCTGTCACATTCTTTGGGTTTGAACATTCTCTAATGGCTTCTATCTTCTCAAGATCCACGACTATCCCATCTTTTGAAATAATATGTCCCAAATAATGGATCTTCTTTTGATAGAATGAGCACTTGCTCAATTTGGCTTACATTTGGGGCTCTCTTAGCACTTGCAACACCATCCTTAGATGATTTTCATGCTCTTCCTCCAACTTGGAATACACCAGGATGTCATCCAAAAACACCATGACAAACTTGTCCAGGTATTCTCTGAATACACCATTCATTAGGCACATGAAAACAACAAGTGCATTTGATAACCCAAATGGCACCACTGTGAATTCATAATGACCATACCTTGTTCTGAAGGTGGTCTTGCTGATTTCTTCATTCTTTATCCTTACCTGGTGGTACCCTGACCTGCGATCTATTTTTGAAAATATCTTGGCATCCTTCAACTGATCAAAGATATCATCGATCCTTGACAAAGGATATGTTTTCTTAATAGTCACTTTGTTCAACTGTCTGAAATCGATGCACAATCTCAATGTCCCATATTTCTTCTTCACGAACAGGACTGGGGCACCCCAAGGTGACACACTTGGGCATATATACCCCTTCTTCATAAGTTCTTCAAGATGCAATTGCGGTTCTTTCAGCTCTGGTGTACTCATTCTGTAAGGAGTTTTTGTAGTCAAAGTACCTCTTGGAATACATCTTCAAAATATTTTAATACTGCATGGTCTTCAATATTTGACACCTTATCCTTAGGTGCTTCTTCCATATGAGCTGCAAATATTTGGCAACCCTTCCTGTAACACTTCTTCAGCTGCATTGTTGAGATTTCTCTGACAGTAACTACCCTTGGGATTCCTTGTACTTTCCTTGGGTTTCCTTCCTCATCCAAGCAAGTGAATTCCTTGTTACGACAGTCTAAGATGGCATGGTGTTGGTCCAACCAATCCATCCCAATTAGACAGTCATAGGAACCTAAAGGTAAGATGTTCAATTCGACCCTTGTGCTCAGTCCATTCATGTCCACTGGACAAGACTTAACCAACTCAACAAACTTTCTCTTGGCTCTTGTAGCTAGCTGCACTAACCAACATTTTCCATGCTTTCTTCTTGGCAAATGCAAACTTTCCACCATTCTAGGATCTATATAACTATGACTAGCTCATGAATCAATTAAAATAGTAATGGTTTGGTTGTTGATCATACCTTCCACTTCAATCATATGTGACTGATATTCTGCTTGCTTGTTGTCTAGGGATGCGTAGATCCTTGGTACACTTCTGCCCATGTCCTCCATTGTTTCTTCCTATTGAACATTGTGGACAACTCTCACTTTGTCATTTTTGTGAGGGCAATATCTGTACCTATGATTTCCTTTACAACCCCAAAATTCCATAGGTGGTTGTCTTGGCATTTTCCCACCTACTTCAGCCTTCCTGGGCTCTCTAAAACCTGGTTGTCCTTGAGGGCTATTTTTGAAAAAGGATGGCTTAGTTCCCTTGTTCCTCTGATCCATCTTGAATTTCTTCTTGTCTTCCCAAGCCTTCCGGAGAGTGGGATTTTCTCTTTGTTGCTCTTATAATCATTTTTCTCTCCTTATAGTTTCTTCCATAGTTTTAGGATCATCATACTGGATCTTGTCACTGATGGAAGGTGGCAGTCCACTCAGATACCTTTGAATTTTAACAGTATCATCTTTGATGAAATGGACGTACTTCAACAATTCCAAAAACCTTCGTTCATATTTATCAATGGTCATGCTACCCAACTTGAGTTCAAAGAACTCTTTCATCTTTCTGTCATAGTATCTCTTAGTCAAGTATTTATTTTCGAAATACTTCTTAAATTCCTTCCAAGTAACATTTTTTTGTTTAATATGTTGCACCTACACAAGTTGATCCCACCACATGGATGCCTTTCCTTTCAGTTGATACATTGCAATTCTTCCTTCTGCATGAGAGGAATAATTATGCAGTTGGAAATATGTCCTCATGCCAAGCAGCCATGTCTCGGCATATTCCTCCTTCTTGTTCTCTCCATCAAACGTAGGAGGTTTAATCTTGTTCATTTCACCCTTCAGTTCATCCACTCCAGATCTCCTATGATTTTTGGTAGGAGATGGGCTTGAACTACTGTGTTCCCTCCTCTTGGAGTGCCCTTGGGAATGATGATGGTGTCTGCCAACACTCTTTGATTTCCTCTTTTCATCAGGAGACCCATGACTTCCTGATATACTAGAGTCACTCTCCTTATTCAATTTATTTTCTATCATTTCCAGGCTCTGTATCAACTTTATGTTGAATTCTCCCTGTTGTTCCTTGGATTTCATGAGCTTTATGTTATCTTCTCGGTTAGTCTGGACATATTTATGCAATATTTCAATGATTTTGATCATGTTTCCCACCTTATCTATCTCTTGTCCATGCCCATTGGAGTTTGATCCTTCAACTCCCAAATGGACATCCATTCCTCTAGCTTCATTCTCTGAACTGGAAGCATTATGTGCCTCCTCCATTTCTCTGCACTAAGCAACAATTTGGTTCGGTTCTGACAATCGTTAACTCTGCAAACACAATGTGCAATCAACCGAAATTTGTTAGTCCATCATTCCTTAACAAATTCCACATTATTCATAAACCAATCTGATTCAAGAAAACTTTCATATTTCATTTTGCGGTTCTCAAGCAATCAAGAATCCCTGCAGATCTTTTTCTTTCTGAGCTCAACTCTATTCTACGATAAAAAAAAAATGGGCACTAGCCCCTCTCTCTTAGCCCCCAACCCATGTGACCATGGGTTGTGGCCAAGCGCTAGGTCGATAGGCGCTTATTCGAGACTTTAGGCCTCCAGCTTCGAAAGTTTTCAAATAAAATCACAAAAATTCTCTCAGAGTTCCGGATTGACGAAATCACAAAGTAGGGTAGATCAACAGTCCATGACTACCCAACATCCATGACTAACACCCACTATGGAACTTCATGCATCTGAGCTCCGGGACTTCGGAGCTTTGGAGCTTTGGGACTTCAGAGGATTTCACATCCACACACCCCCAACACCTTGAACCATTAATATCTTAACACTTCCATGTCACCTTTGGTGACGTCATTATGTCTCGTCACCTCAGTGTTCTTCCTTTCATTCCCTTAATACAAAAGTTTTGAAAGTTCTTCCTTTCATTCCCTTAATATGAAACATTCTTCCGGAGTGTCAAGTCTCCAGACTTCACAACTGGTGCCACATGTTCACTGGGACCCATGGTTTCCATACTTGAACTAAGATACCGAATAGTCACATCACTTAACGCCTTTCAAATTGTAGGGGCATGCATTCACGGTTTGGAGTAACCTGCCTTTCATCTCACAATTCCTCTGACACTAAAACGTAACCCCTCGGTAAAATCGTGGTTTGGATTGTGGGACCAACCTAAGAAATTAATTCCCATGCAATTTGGGTCCCCGCAATTCCTCTTGGCCATCGATCTGGATGTATCGTGATCAACACCAGTGTGGGTCTGACGACCTTTAACTATGTTATGAAACCTCAGGGCCCACATAGTACAACTATCAACATTCTAGGTGGGGGGCATGTGGCAGGTATAGGAGAGGTCTAGGTCACTTCTAGGTGACATCATCATGACTCACCACTTCGTCTCTTCGGGGATCCAGAGCTTCGGGCTTTGGGATTTCTCGCCTCATCACACACTAATTCTCCCGAACATCAAAATCCCGAACAAGACCATCTGCTGACACAAGTCCCTTTTGACGGATGGTCTAGATTACTCCGGACTTCAGAGCTTCAAGAGTTCTTTGTCCTTCATACTGCACCATAACTTCCACCCTTGGGTTGATCCGACGGTTCTAGTCCAACTTCGGCCCAATCCAATGGTCGAGCTCTTCCCCTCAGATCTACAGTGTATATCCACTTCGGGGACTTCAGGCTTTAGGAGTTTCAACCTCTCCGCACTCATTTTCTCCCAAAGTGATTTCACCCGAAGTCCATGGATTTCTACCACGTATCCTCTCTCTCATATCGAAAACACATACAAACTCCGTTACTCCACGGATTTCCAAAGGAACTCACGACTAACCACCTCGCAACTTTTCCAGATTTGACAGTTGGGCATTGTCCTCCTTCTCCTGAACAGATTCCAATGGCTCACATTACTCTACGACCCAATACCACATCTATCATGGTTTTATAATACTGCTACACCTCCTGAGCTTCGTTTCTCGAACCCCTTTCTCCTTAGAGGTTTGCTTCGACACTTAGTAGACTTTCGTATTTATACAATCCTTACAACAAATCTTCATGTCCTTTCACAAGAAAACTCAAGCTATTTATCTCGATCTTTTTGAGTCAAAGACTCTGTCGATGCACTCCTTTCACCCAGGGACTCTCTGAACCTCGAATTTTCTCCCTTTTGAAAACAATTCACTCTAAAATCTTTGTCTCGTTAACCACTAACATGGCCCATCCAGGCTCAGTGTTGAAACCATGGCTCTGATACCAATTTGTAACGTCCTCAGCCACCAACAGTCGGGCAACTCCACTACTCATACAATTCACTTAGCTCTGATACCAATTTGTAACGTCCCTAACCACCAACAGTCGGGCAACGTCACAGAGGAACATACATACATACATACATACATACATACATACATACATACATACATACATATATATATAACATGCATTTCTAATTAATTTAAAACAAATAACACAAAATTAATGATAACATACAGACTCAAATGGAATTGACAGTAATTCCCACATGCAACATAACACATGATAATATTTCAAGAATCAAAGACATGCATAACATACATAATTAAGCATGCAAATGATACTTATCTTTTAACTGGAGAAAAAAACCACCAACTGCGTGCAGACCTTCCACAAACCTCCCAACCTTAGACTACACTACTCATCACTCTTAGCAGTGGGTCAGCCTCGAGCTGGGACTAAAATCCACTAGGCAAGGGATGTTGGACAACTGAGAGGGGGGGGTGAATCAATTGTTACCGTGCTTAAACAATTATGCTTATTTTAAACTCTTTACAGAGCACTCAATGACAATCACAATAATGCAGGGAAGTAAGCAATAGAACATTCAA
>SNQJ01S0000751.1:418897-465276 GCA_010110895.2 Picea sitchensis | reverse complement strand
TTTTTCTTCTAGCCTCACAAACCTCTCTTTTGTTGCATCCAAAGGGTTGTTATGACTATAATCACTTGCCATGGATAGGGTTATGCAACTTCCTTCTTACGACAATTCTTGGATCCTGCAACTTCCCACAAAAACCCAAAGAAAACTAATATGATAATGGTATGATCTATAAACCACCATGATATTCCATTGGAACAGTTCATCATAATAGATCTTGAAATATTTTGAAACATTTTATTATGCAATTTATTTCCTTAGATCCCATATTTATTATTACTAGATTAATGCTCAAATTTATAGAAATAACTGAAATCTGGAAATGAAAGAACAAGCAAATGTATACACCATCCGCACAAATGAACACAAAACGTGGGGAAGGAAAACTGATATGGGAGAAAACTTATCTAGAAGGTGAGGCCTATGCTCCACACTCTTTTCTTTAGTTATGAAATGTAAGTACAAAGAAAGGGGCTCTCACGATGGAGTTTCCTTTGACACTGTGTCCTTAATGGATGCTAAATAATCTTTTGTCTCCTTTGTTATGCTTTCAAGTCTCACTCCTGTATTTTTTTCTCAACTATGGAACAAGTGCAATGATAAAGAATGAGACCCCTTCTCTTCAGAGCAACCCAATATTTAACATATCCTAATATTTGTTTATGGTTAGGGTTAAGGTTTTTACATGTCTCAACCCTCAATTAATGTTAGGGTTTTGGACCTTCTAGAATATTCTTGAAATTCCACATGTGACTAGCCCCACATGTGTGATTAATGGGGTTTGAAATGGTATCCACTTGGTACCATGGTGGTCAATGGGCCAGGTCAACTTGCGGGAGGAATAACTTCCACATACGAACTCTAATTGAGGTGATTTTCAAACGATTGGAAAGAACTTGATGTGTAGAAAAATGTTGAGGGGTTGTGTTGTTCTCACAAATGTTTTACCCCTAAAAGTGTCATTTGATGCATCAAACTATCTCTAGAAGGTTATGGACACCAAATCTCCAAACGAGGACCTATTACTAAAATGGGCTCTACAAGCCAACTACTCCAAATTTTTTACCTAGAAAGCACCAAGATAGATGACAAATTATATAATGATCCATTCCAAATCAAGAGAGGTTAAGGAAAAACATAATGGAGACATAGAGTTTAGTGAGACAAGTTAAAATAACCAAGGCAAGGCATATTCAAATTTTAGAATATAGTGTCAAAAGCCGAGAGTCAAAGACTTGACAAATTCATTATTGGCCAAGCCATGTAATAGCCATGGAAGATTAAGAAGAGAGATATCATGGTTAGAGAAGACATGGGATCACTCTAAGGTTGATTGATGGAAGTGTTAAACTACACAGGAAACCCTATAGAATTCAAGTTTGGAGGAGTGAAGTGCATAGTGTAAGAATTTCTCATTTTAAAGAAACGAGAGGTTTATTTCAAAAGAATTTTCCAATTAAAATCTTGGTGTATATGATATGATTGTTATTGGTGTGTAATTTTTTTTTATGTAATTAACATTGTTTTCACTTAATGAATTAAATCAATGGATATGACACACAAATTGAATAGACATAACAAAGGAGTTTAACTTTTTATTAGATTTTTAAAAACTTGTTTTAAGTAGCACTAGGTGTGATATGACACACAAATTGAATAGACATAACAAAGGAGTTTAACTTTTTATTAGAGTTTTAAAAACTTGTTTTAAGTAGCACTAGGTGTTTTTGACTCTCCAACGGGATATGGATCACATAAGCTAAAAGTAAGTATATAATAATAATTTTTTTTTTTTTATATGATTGTAATTATGGTATTAATAATTTTATCATGATATTTAGAGTGAGGTACCATGCTCCCATAAAGAGATGGAAGATATAAGCTTAATCACTTAAAAGGGAAGTGGAATTGCCACCTAGGTTTTGGTAGAAATGGGAAAATAAAGAGGGATGAGAGAAGATAATAATTGTATTAAGGTATAATTTTCTTTAGTTACTCATGATTATATATTAGGTTTTATATAAGATTTTTTAAAGTTTGATTTTCATTTTAAAGTTATATTAGGAAATGAAATATACAAACATAATGACCCTTTCTCAACCTAATGTAAATATTAAATCACCAATAATTATATTATTTTATCCATTTCATTTGATGACCAAGTAAATAGGGGTTTATTTCCTCCCTAAGCAAGTGAAAGCCCTAAAGTAGGTTTTGAACACTATAATCCTAATGTAATATACCCAAAATAGGAAGATACTTGGAATGTAGATTGAACATAAACAATAAGAAATAAAATGATTATTAGGACCCATCCCATGTACATGTGAAGCACCCTCATTCAACAAAAGAAAACTTGGAAAGCTATCTTTAATAATACAAAACAAGAACCACAAAATAAAACATACATCTAAAACAAGTAGACAATCAAATGCAAGTGTGATGATATTTTGTGTCCCTAATTGATAAGGTTACCTCCTCTTCTACACACTTTTACTAAAGATATCTTTGAGATATGATGTAAGAATACCATCTGTGAAGGGGGTTTAGGTTAAACACCCTAATTTAGACAATCAAAGTAGCAAAGGAACTCTAAATCCAAGTGAAAAAGAAGACACAAACTGTATAATGTTGATGTATTTATCATCATACAAGTACTTCAACATAGGCTTGGTGTCTAACATGTGGAAGTCATTCGTAATATTTCTCAAAACCTTAGGAAATTCACTTTATGAGCTTTATTATTAAAGTGAACATGACCTTTTAGATTAATGTGAGATTAATTAAGTTAAATTCCTAAGTTTGTTGGAATTAGTAACTTAAGTGAGTTGATTACATCCTAGCCTTTAGATCTAAAGTGAACATGAAATTAGATTTTAGCCGTTGATCACTTTGGAAAAGATCTAGGGTTTTGGACTTAGGGTTAACTCAATGAAATAAAAGGAAACCTAGGTGAGAAGATGAGACACACTGTGAGTACATAGGAGAAAAGAGAGATTATTTGCTCATGTACTTTTGTCACACATAGAATGAGGAGATCTCATTGAGTGGATGAAGAGAATTTCATCCAAGTGTGAGTGGGTTGGGTTGAGGAAGGGTGCAAATGGGTATCAAGGGAGGATATTGTTGCATTGTATTCATTTTATGGGCCATTATCCCAATATGGGAGGCCAACCTGATGTGTTTACCCAAAATATTTGTACAATGTGTTTGGTTTCCTATTAGTGTTTCCGCTATAATATTTGATTAGAACCTAGTTGGATATTTGATAAATAAAGTGATTTTATTTCGAGTTAAGTGTCTAGTGTTAGGTTCAGAGAAATTAACATGGTATTAGAGCTTAGTCTATGATGGAAACCATATTTATCGAGATCGTTTTATTTGCAATGAAAAATTTCTCTTTGACAGATCTGCAAGAAAATTTAATTTTGCAAGCTTAGCTGCAGGGATACATGAAATAAAATAAAAAATTGAGGAAACAACCATATGGGACGTACCTAACCTCCTTATAAAATCCTTTGTTGTTGCTTATATCCTCTTCATATGCTCAACGGATGCCTCAAAATTATCCAAAAAAATCTTCAAGTTACAACCAGTAGGAGTTGGGGATAGACACGGCGGGGGTCGAGATAGCTGCAGTCGCTGAGGAAGTGGTTACTAGAGCAGGCCGCACGTAGGGCAGAGACTATCCACCATGGGGACTCCCACATGGTGCCAGTGCCATACCATGCCATGCATTCAGGTACCTTTTCTGACCTCTTTTCCTTTGCATTCAGGCAACGAATTTCCACCCGTTCCGAATCCAAACGCCGTCTCTGTTTTCTTTACTCTCCCCGTTTGTGGATGGTTACAATCCAATACCCACAGACCTGCTAGCATTAAACACTGTAAGTTCTGTAAGCCTCGGCCTGTAAAGCCTGAGGGGACTGGAACATCATGGTAAATTTGAATTTTAATATGAGCGCGCCCATTATATTCTCTGCCTAGTTTTAATGAAAAATGCCCTCTCCCTGCGTCCATTTGAATTTGGCTTTCTATGATCAAAGTTGTTTCCGTGGATTTCTACGAAGTGGTGTCTGATATCGTGTACAATCGTAGAAAATTCGGATCTTCTTTTAAAGTTTGGCCTTTTCTATTGACATTGAAACACAGTAGGTGATGTTTTATCCACTGTATATTGATATTACATATTGTATTTGTGTGGTGACAGGGTTTGAAATATTTAGAGGAGCATGTTGTGGACGATATTGATAGGCGTTGGTAGATGCAATAATAATGCTCCCTTCATTTGTTTTGATTCCTCTAAATATGTATTTTGGGATGCCATTCATCCGAGGCAAATCTTGTTTATGAGATCTTTTCTAAGCTTGCAATCGATCAAGATCTGCCAAGCTTATTATCCCTGTCGTCCAGGCATGGTATATAGCGATCGCTAGGTAGTTGACCCACTATTAGTTGAGGTTTGAATCAAAAAAATTTGAGCTTTATTAAAAGTATAACATTACAAATTGATTTTATTTACTTATTTTAATTAGTTTAAAGCATTTTTTTTAATGTTTGATTGGTGGTTCAAATGATCCTGTTATTGTTATTGTAGAGTGGTCCAAATTTTGCACTTCAATATTAGTTTAAAGCATAGGTTTTCCCCCCACTGAGTAATGATGCAGAGAGCAAGGTGGATTAATGCTAAGTTTCAACTTAGCATTAATTCCAAACATTAAATGTTTAACATTTTTGGATGCATAAATTCCATAACCTTTTTGCAATGTGAGTGTTGGCTTGAGCGACTACATGTTCAGTGTCCAGACAAAGCTAGCGAGGAAGCCAAGTGTTACATGCATGTCAGGTAGCTGCAACTAGGATTTCAAGCTAAATTGACTTGGGCAACCTGCATTCTATGCTAAAATAGTTCACTCATCATTGTGTTCTTTCTATTCCTGCTCTCTGTAATTGAATCTTCATATAAATAAGGAAGCTATTACAATGTATTTATCATTCAATATGACATCGAGCGAGAGACCACCTGCTGGTTACATACCATCAACCCCAGAAGATGTCTCAGGGAAGCCACGCATGGTGGGATCCCAGCTGATAGACGCAGGTGCCCAAATGCTTCAGAAATTCAAGCCTATTAATCAATTTGAACAAGTATTTGCTTTCTCGATCTTCTTCTTTTAATTTCCTGAAGTGTCATCATATTGAATTACTAGAACAAAACCAGGATCTAGATTAATACAATTTGTGTACAACATGTATGCACCTGGGCAATATATGGACACGATATGACCAGACAAATTGATCATCTTTGTTTGATCTCAATATTGTATTATATCTTATCATTAATACTATATTCTATCTTTGTTCACTATCAAAGAAAGAAACTTACGATGTCATTCTCCCAGGGAAAAATGACTTCATCTCTCCGTCCTCGGCCGCGGTGCCAAAAAGATGTTGCTCCTGAGATTAAACTTAAGGCTCAAAGAATAATGTCAGGCATCAGGAATTAAGGAAAGTTGGTTTTTAAAGGTGCTTTTTCTTCCGTTAGTTGTATGAGAGTTAAATCCTCGAATGGAATTAATATCTGAACAAAACATAGGTTGTATTTAGTCGTTTGAGTCAATTTATCAAATTGAAGGAGGAGAAGAAAAATACAAAACTATTAAACAAACTAAGGCATCAATGACTAAAGAGTCTTACCTTATTTATAGTAGAAGGAAAAGTAGAATGCACTCCTGAAATAATATAATATGTAGTAATCCAAATAACAGGCAGGTTTTGTATTTGCTGATAGCAACTACAGAGGAAAAACTGCTTGCTAATTAAATACTAATGAAATGTAATCACAGTAGTTGTTGTACTAAATTGTAATCATTCATTTATTCAGGAATGACTTAAAGAAAACAGAAGATATGAAACATAAAGAGGGCACATAACTCAAACAACAAAAAATTTGGAATCCCTGTCTGCACTTGTATTAATACTCACAAAAAATGAGTTTCTCAGTTACAATACGGTAATAAGCGGCCTGTGATTAACCTTAAAAATTTATATTTATACAAAAGGTTCTCAACCTAAAACAATTGGAATTCCGCTTATTTCTAGAATAGTAAAAGATTACAAAATGTAAAATGTGAAACGCTTCACTTGCATCTTTTCTGTCAGTCTCTTCATTATGTTGGCAGAGGAATTTATCTCTCTTGTTCTCCAGCTCCCAAATGGATAACGTACACAAGTCATCTTATTTGTTTCCAGCGACGCTACCTTTTCCTTGCTCAATACATTTGATACATCTACTCACAAATTGCGCCACCAGCCTGGAGGGCTCTGTTAAATTACTAGCTTCAAAAATATATAGTTTCTTTTCCAGTTGAGGCAATCTTCCTCCCATTCATATATCTTCTAAAAATATAGATTGTAATTGCAGATTAGGCTTCACTAGCCATCTATTTATCTGAATAATATCAACCTGTTTTATCTGTAAGATTTCAGCCTGAGCCTCCTCCATATTTGTCTTAATCTCAAGTTGATGTTTTGTTATGTCAATTTGTCCCAGTACTCCATAGCTATCTTCTTTATCAAGGCCTAATGATTCTTTGTTTAGTGAGTGGAAATCCTCTTCACATAACGCCTTCACTTCTTTAGCCATTTTCCTGCTTTCAGCTATGTTAGATTCCCAAGCCTTTAGTATTATAACACCTCTGGTCTGTTCCGAAACGGACAAACTAGAAGCCATAACTACTCCTTTTGTTGACGACACAACTGCTTCTTGGAAGGTAGTCTGGGCAGAAATAGTTTCTCTCTCTCTCTCTTAAACAAATGTTATTTAATGCTTTATCTATCACCCGAAAATGGTCTTGGACATTTTCAACCATAGTGAGAAGGCTTTGTTGTGTTGCTTCCAATTCCTTTTTCACTTCCAATGCCTGAGCTTGGAACATTGTTATATCTACAATCATTTTTTTGGTAGAGCTTACTTTGGCTTACAGTTGCCTTACCAACTCATCCTGCTGGGTGGCCCGTCCCTAGCTCGCCTGTATATTCCTGTGAATCTCCTCGAGGCTATATTTGAACTGTTGGATTTCAAGTTTGTCACTGGCTCTAATCTGCTCAAAGCCCTTGTTGACCTCATTCTAGACGTTCGTTTCTACAGTCTTCATTTGATTCTGCAATTGGCTTATTTGCAAATCTTTCTGCTTCAATCGTTCTTTTAAATTTTCGACTAAAAATTGGTTAGTTGTTGCAAAACCCCCCAGTGAGCCTGCTACTTTTTAAGAAAAGTCTACCTCCTCCAAGGCTCCTCCATCAATTAGTACCCTATGCCTTTTGACAGCTAAATCTTCCTTTAGGTGCATTTCTCTCTTCACCATAGCCTTCCTTTTCTTGCTGAAAAAGAAATTGGAAGGAGGCAACTCTTCAACCGAAATGGGTGTGAGGTCCTCTATGAATATTACCTCTGCATTTGGATTCCCTCTGGTGAATTGTAACGATGTGATGAACTGGATGGGGCTACTGATTTCGGTGGACGACTATTTCCCGGCCGCATTTGTAGTTGATTTATCTGGTGAAAATGGTGGTCCTTCTTCTCGCTCATTTGTCAGTGTTTCTGCTTGATCTTTGGCTTGGTCACCTGATACATTTGTTAATGGGATGTCTTCTTTCTGAGTAGACACCTCAGTCTTCTCCAAGATTTCCCGGTTTTCTTGTCCGCTGGAGCTTATTGCTTCTGAGCTTCGGGTCTCCGTTTGCTGTGCAGCTGTAGACATCGGTCTCCCTCCTTGTAACACTTTAGGGAGGCTACTTCTTCGGTGCCTCTGGAAGTCATAAAACTCAATCATTTTATCAGGTGACAGAGCCCGAACTTGACTCAATACCTCTGGATAGGATCTCACTCCTTGAAAAATCTTGTCTTGAGGAGAATCATCGTGTTCATACCTTTTTAAATTGCAGTTGGCCATGTGATTACCCACGACCTTCTGTGGGTCATGCTTCTTGAATTCAATGTTGACTAGCTTTATTTCTTCCAAGGCCACAACCTCTACTTTAGAGTGACCGAAATCCAATAGGGAAAATGTACCAATCTGCAGGGGAAAAGAGGGCCATACCTTTTTCTATACCGCTTTGTGCTCCTTGTTAATCCCACCAAGTATAGTTTATCGTGTGACCTCTTGACACACTAGTTGATTTGGTAAAAATTGTGGTAGAGCATATGGAGGAATTGAACATCCAAAAACCCTAATATAGGAGAAGTGTTCCTTGATATACCAGTCTGCTATTCTGCCTAGGTTAGTCACAATTTTGTCTGAAATTCTAGGAGGGGGATAGCCATATATGGCGGTGTGCATCGGCACCACTACCCAGTTGCAGATCTCATAAAGGAAGTCTTTTTCCTTTTCTTCCCAAAGATTCGAATGATAGATATGTATGGGTTCGATGTTATTTGGAGTCCAACTCCAGTCCATCAGCAGGAAAGGCGTCATGAAACAGACGACGTCCATAATATAAGCCGACATGAAAAATTGGGTTGGTTTCCCTTTGGCTCTTAGTGACTGATATCTTGCAATCTCTTGAACCAAACTGTTCGATAATATCTTTGCCCAGTCAAAAGAGTACCCTTTTGGTACTATGTGTATGATAAGTACCCATAGTAAAAATAAATGGGTTGTGTTTTCCTTCCCGTAGAGCCTACACAACATCATTGCTATGTACATTATTTGAGGTTCTAGTGCAGCAAATGGTTATATACCATGGGAATCGACTCTTAACTTCTCGAGGCGAGAATACCAGTCTTTAATTAAATCGGAAAGGTTTTTTCCGTATTGGTCGCATTCCTTCTGGTTGAATTCTTCTAGGAATTTTGCATTGTGAACGAAATTAGATACCAGAGACAATTTGTACATCACCTGCAGATGTTCCAGTCTGAAAAACCCAATTGCAAACTTTTGTGAATTGAAAATAGTTCTGGTTGGGATATCTACATGGTTCATCACCTAACTGATCATATCATTGTAGGGAAAGAGCTTAGGCCTTGTCGCTATCTTCTGTAGCTCTGATTAAGCAACATTTTTGTATTTGGTAGATATGTTCTCCTTCTCGTTGTCACTTGAATCATCCGGGCAATTTACCAATTCATATTGTAAGATGTTAAATACTTGTGTCTAGGATTTGACGTTGTCTATGCTTCTGGGTGAGGTGTCAGAGAGAACATCTGTGTTCTGGATCGAACTTTCACCAGTTGCTTTAGGTGCTTTCCGTGGGGCTATGATATCAAGCCTTCAAACTCTGTTATCTGCCACATGAAAGGCGTAAAAATCCTTCAGTTGAAAAAACTTACGGCTCAGTAAAAATAATAATGAAATTCAAATTCGCATTCCTTTTCCTTTAATCGCATCGATCAACCAATACCTTCACTGACAGAGTATTTACTTTCTTTAATGAATCAGATTTAAGTGGTGGCTCAAAATTTTGTTTGGAATGATTGTTGTAAAGGTATTATTAATGGCATTTGTTTTTGGTGGTTCATGCTCGGGAAAAGCACATGTGAAATTTGAATCTATCTGAGTCACCATTAAGCGATGTATTAATTAAGAGATAATCTTTGTTTAAGAATCGGTTAATCATAGTTATCATTAAGTAAATTTCAGTGTTTCGGCTCTCAGGAGATCTTATAACAGCCTGAGCTATAACTTACGAAATGAAAAATCGCGATGTGATTAATTAAGTTTAATTGCATTTAACCCTTTTAATTAATCATGATTAACCTCAAAGATTTTGGGGTTTCGGGTCTCAGGATATTATATACTAGTTCGAGCTATTTCTATGAATCAAGAAATCACAATTGATTAATTGATATTAATCACTTTTAACCTTTTAAATAATCAAGATTAACTTCAAGAGTTTCACGATTTCGGGTATCGAGACTTCGGTTGTCGTTCAAGGCAGGATCCCCGAAACACGAAATTGTGATAAGGTTTAAATATCGTTAATCATTTTTAAATCGTTTAATTAACCCGGTTTAACTTAAGATAGTTTTGCGACTTTGTATATCAGGACTTTGGAGTTCTTACATGTTGGACTGTTAGTATCGCGAAACCCCAAAACCCGACATTTCGAAGGTAGTTGTTGGTGATTTGACCTTTTAACGAGTGGGCGGCTCTATAACTTTTAAGGATTTTAGATCGTTGGATTCAATGGAAGGCTTCATCAATGATGATATTCAAGTGCGCGTTTGTCCTTATTTAAACAAAAATGAAACTTATCTAAGTCTAAAGTTTAGAAAAAATATATATGTTTCAACAATGAACATGACCTTTTAGATTAATGTGAGATTAATTAAGTTAAATGCCTAATTTTGTTGGAATTAGTAACTTAAGTGAGTTGATTAAATCCTAGCCATTAGCTATAAAGTGAACATACGATTAGATTTAAGTCGTTGATCGCTTTGGAAAATACCTAGGGTTTTGGACTTAGGGTTAACTCAATGAAATAAAAGGAAACCTAGGTGAGAGGATGAGACACACTACTAGTACATAGGAGAAAAGATGGATTATTTTCTCATGTACTTGTGTCACACATAGAATGAGGATATCTCATTGAGTGGGTGAAGAGAATTTCATCCTAGTGTGAGTGGGTTGGGCTGAGGAAGGGTGCAAAGGGGTAGCAAGGGAGATAACAACTAGGTGGGTTAGAATATTGTTGCATTGCATTCCTTTTATGGGCCATTATCCCAAGATGATATTTGTACAATGTGTTTGGTTTCCTATTAGTGCTTCAACTATATTGTTTGATTAGAACCTAGCTAGGCATTTAATAAATAAAATGATTTTATTTCAAGTTAAGTGTTGAGTGCTAGGTTCAGAGAAATTAACATGGTATTAAAACTTGGTCTATGATGGAAACCATATTTGTCTAGATCGATTTATTTGCAACGATAAATTTCTCTTTTACTAGTCTGGAGGAAAATTTAATTTTGCAGGCTTAGTTGCAGGGATACAAGAAATGAAAAAAAAAATTGAGACAACCATATGGAATGTACATACAGCTAAGTCCTAACCTCATCCTTATAAAATCCTCCGTTGTTGCTTATATCCTCTTCACATGCTCAACAGATGCCTCAAAATTATCCAAAAAATCTTCAACAAATCCCTTATAAAGTGGATCCAATGTGGGAAAATATGCCCTCAAAAGTGGATCTCATAAATATTCTAACAACTGCATATGATTTTCATAATTCTGGAGTTTGAAACGAATACCCAAGACCATTTTCTAACTAGCAAGCTTTAAAAATCCCCCTTCCAGTTGTGAAAACTTGTTACACAATCTCTTCATGTATCATAGTGGCAACAACTCCTTAGGTTACACCTGTCCATATCTCCCTTGATTTGTATTTCCGACTCATCAATTTTCCCATCTATATCTTCGTCAAACTTCTCCATGTAAGAGATGACCATATAAATAAAGGGCCATGATAGTAAATTACCCAAATTCTCTGATGGCCAGGATGGCCAAATTCTCCATCTGTCAGACTCACCAAGATGCCCAAATTCTCCATCTAGAGGATGGCCACATTCTCCAGGATAGTAAATTACCCATAGACATGTCCTTCGAATTAACGAGCCATATTCATTGCAGAGGGTCAATGTGTGGTTTTGGAAACCACTAAAGGGAGGGGGGCGCAATCACCCTCGAGATAGGAATAAGAAATGGATTTTGAAGAATGATTTGTCATAGAGTAAAGAAAGTGGCTCTGGCTAGGTTTATTCAAATGACAGGAATTAGGAGGTTTTTGATGTAAATATTGCGAGTATGAAATTTTGTTTTGGCGATGATGATTCAAGTTACAAGTGACAACTAGTAGGAGTTGAGGATAGAGACAATGGGGGTCGAGACAGTTGCAGTCCCAGAGAAAGTGGTTGCTGGGATAAAAGCGAGTGGACGACTGCTAGAGCAGGCCACACATAGCCAACTAGGAATTCCAAGCAGCAGGAAGAACTATCATGTAATGGATAGGCATGTCAATCAATGGGTATAAATAGTTGGGAAATGCCCAGAAAGGAATCATGATGCCTAGAGATGTACTCTAGCAAAAAAAAAAGGATGTGAGTACCCCTCAAAAGCTTTGACTAGGGGTTTGGGCAATGGGTAACGGATCCTGGTAGTGGGACCCGGGTAGGGATCTGAGAAACAATTTTTTATTTATTGAGTGGCTTGCAAGAAATGACAAGGATTAGGTAGCTCCAAAGGTCGAGAAACTCAGAGGGAGTCAACATTCAGGTTCAGGTGGGAAGGAACAACATTCCAAGTCTGTCTAGAAGTAGTCACGGTACAATATGGCCATGCAGGATGCTCATGAGAATGGTTAGAGGGAAGTCTTCAAAGACAAGTCCGAGCGAGATGACAGGGATAAATTTCATGTTAGAGGGAGCAACCAATCAGGTGGTTTAGAGATTAAGCATGGTAGTAGATCTAATAGCGAATATAGAGCCACCTCTAGGTGGTAGAAGTACCTTCCTCGCTAAGAGGGAGCATTGATGTATTTAGCATCAGATAGGTACTTCCACAGAGGCTTGGTGTCTAGCATGTGGAAGTCATTCGTAATGCCTCTCATAAACTTAGGAAAATCACTTTATGGGTTTATTATTAAAGTGAATGACTTTTTTATATTAATGTGAGATAAATTAAGTTAACTGCCTAAGTTTGTTGGATTTAGTAACTTAAGTGAGTTGATTAAATCCTAGTCGTTATATCTAAGGTGAATGTGAGATTAGATCTCAGTCGTTGATCGCTTTGGAGAAGATCTATGGTTTTGGACTTAGGGTTAACTCAATGTAATAAACGACAACATAGGTGAGAGGATGAGACACACTCAGAGTACGTAGGAGAAAAGAGGGATTCTTTGTGCATGTACTTGTGTCACACATATAATGAAGAGATCCCATTGAGTGGGTGAAGAGAATTTCATCCAAGTGTGAGAGGGCAAGGATGAGGAAGGTTGAAAAGGGGTAGCAAGGGAGACAATAGCTAGGTGGGCTAGGATATTGTTTCATTGTATTCCTTTGATTGGCCATTATCCCAAAATGGGAGCCCAATATTTTAATGAATAAAATCAACAAGGTATTGGTTTTTCCTTAGGGTTTTTTCCAGTGGTGTTTACCCAAAATATTTGTGCAATGTGTTTGGTTTCATGTTAATTCCTCCGCTGTAATGTTTGGTTAGAACCTAGTTGTGCATTTAATAAATAAAGTGATTTTATTTCGAGTTAAGTGTCAGGTGCTAGGTTAAGAGAAATTAACATATAAGTAGTGTCAATGTTGGTGGAGGTTTGAAGGAGGAAACTAATCCAAACAATACGAATATCATGGAAGGTGGGAGGTGAAAACTCGATCACAAGTGAGTTGTTGATTGGCCAAAGTTTTGATGTTTCAAAGAGAGAAATTTGAGACAATTTGGAATAAGATTTATAGTGCATACTATAAGCATTTTATTTTTATTTTTAATGAGACCTATAGTTTATTGCCTATAGGGTCCTTTGGTAAAATATATTATTGTTCATTGTCTAATTGGTGATAGTGGTTTTTTATTGTTGTTAGAATTATTGTCGCTTAGTGAATTAACTTAGTAAATATGACCTACAAATTTTATAGACACAAAGGGACAAGTTTAAAATTTTTATTAGAGTTTTCAAAATATGTTTTGAGTACAATTAGGCAATTTCCCACTAAATATGAATCAAAAGGTATCATGGAAAATTTCCCAAGTTTTGTAGAGGTTGTAAGCAACTTAGGCATGGGAAAATATTTGAGGAAATAAAGATTCCAAAAGATACATTATTCTAAACAAAAAATATATGTTGAGAATGAAGAGTTGAGAATAAAATCCAATAAATTGAATTTGAGAAAGAGAAGTTGTAGATCAAGGTTTCCGATAAAAAAAATCTCTTTAGTAACCTAATGGACAAATTGGGGAAATCTATTCAGTTCTTGGTAAGTGTACACCCCATTACTATAAAAGTGAACAATCTTGAGAAAGAGAATATCGAAGACATGGAGGATTTTTAGAAGGAGTTAAATTCCCAAAGAATGGATCTTGGCCAAGATTCAAAGAGAAGTTGAAGTGGTGAAAAAGGGGAGAGAATATGTTGTCTCTACCCAAAATGCAAAATCCATGATACAAGAAACTCTAATAAGCACTTCACCATATGATTTTGTTCAAACTAAGTCTATTCTTAGTTTTGATAAATACACCAAAGGAGGTGGTTCCAAGTGTTTGAAGAAGATGGGTTATAATGAACAAGGTCTTCGAAAGGGAATTTAAGGAATGAATAATACCATTAAGGTAGTGTTGGCTCAAATTAGTAGAATAGGTTCCAAAGGGTTGTCCAACAAATGGGTTGTAGTCTATCATCGACATATCAATCCATGAGGATAAGGAAGGTCTCTCCCAACATGCATTTCCAAGACTTCGATGGATGGGAGAAAGCTATAAAGGAAAATTGAAACCATCTATACATTCATAGTCTAACAAACAATAAGATTATAACACATGTGAAACTATCCATAAGATTATAACATTGGTGCAAATATCCATTACTCTGAATAATATGAAATAATAAGGGAAGAATATATTGAAATAACAAGGGAAGAATATATTGCAATTAGAACACATCATCAAAGAACACCATCAACAAAAGTATCATTACATCACTTATCATTACTCACAAGAGTCACAAGTTAATACAAAACCCTGACTCTTAAACCCGTTAGAAGCTAAATCCTTTACATATTTATGATTGTGCTCTTGGAGGTTAAGGTTCCTTTAGGTAATTTCCTTATTGCTAGTGCAATAAGATGATATGTTAGTTGAATATTTCTTTGGTATTCAATGTTTTGTTGTCTTATTTTAGACGGCTCCTCAAAACATGTGATATCCTCATTATTCTCTGGCTCCTACCTCTTGTGACCTATGTTTTACTTTAATATTTCCAACTAATTCTCAGTCTAAGTGGCATCATGTAGATCCTATTTCCTATAGAGTTAGTTCCACCATATCTTTATAACAAATGATGGGGCCAACAAGCCTCAACCACACTTGTTCAATCATCCTTGATTCAACTCTAGTCTCCATTCTCTAATGCCACCCCTAATGAAGGGGCCGACTTTGGAGACATTTGAACCACCTGTGTTTGGAATACTTCAAATGTGGTGACCATTTGGATAGTAGTAGTTGAGTAATGGCAATGAATGATTGAAGATTTTCTTTGTGTGGCATCGTTGGCTTGGATCTTTGGATTGTGTTCCACTTTGTGTATACAAAATTATTTAGGCATTTCAACTATCTACACTTCTTAATGGATTTGGGGAATAAATAACACAACTCTTAATATACATTGCTCATAACTTGGAAGAATTGGTCCATTTCTTCATCCAATTTATCAATTTATTCTTTCTTTTTTTGGTGGTCTGCAAGGTCAATTGTGGACTCTATTTCTACTTGTAAATTTATAATTATTTGTTGCAATGTATTCATTGGTGCTTCCCTTTGTCACTTTATTTTGGAGTAGTCCATCATGGTAAATTGAACCTTCGTTATTTTTTTAGTTGCAACTCGAATTTATGTTGTCTTTTGTTCTAGCTCTAGGAGCAATGGTTCAATGCTCTCCATCTAATATAAACCTTGTTACCCACTCATGCCTATGGGTAATTGGAGGAGATCATATATCAAGGCCTGCAATGGAGAAAATGATCTACACCATAATGATGATGATCAACATGTCCACAAATGGAAACCCAACAACCCCCCTCATTTTCCTCCCAACACAAATCAACCAAGGCTCATCACATTCAAGCAACCCAAAGTATGGGAGATGGTAATTTATTTTCACCATGAGGTATGTTAGTCCTTATTTCATGCAAAATGTTGTACTTAATTTTTCAGGCATGTGGATGAGGATCTTTGGTCAAAGTTGGATAATGGATTATTGGTTTGGGAAATTGTGTCAGTTCCCTTGTTTCACCTTGGTGGTCATCTTATGTTCCCTAGTCTCATGTTATCACCACCCAAGGAAAGGGGTAATGCTGGGGGGCCTCCCAAGGGTAACATTCCACTCTCGATCAAAATTGACACTTTCCACCCTAAATCCTCTCATATTATACTAAACTTCGACTATGGTCCATTCTCTCATGAGAAGAGGGGCTGACAACCCAGAGGTTGTTTCACAGTTGCTATAAAAGAATAAGAAAATGATGCTAGAAAATAAAGTGGAGATAGAAAAGCACGACCACCAAAGCTGGTCCAACTTAATCTCTACTCATTCATTGATTTCCTTGGTCCCAAAAAGGGTAATGCTAAAGCTTGGAAACCTATAAAAGGGGACCCACAAATTTGAAAATTATAAATGAAAGAATGGACTAGAAAAAAGGAAAAAAGGGGTTTGGAAAAAATTGGCACACAAATATTGGGTAACTCAAGAGAAAGCCCAACCTCCACAAAGGCGCTCATAAATATGGATTCATAACACCATAAGACATGAAGCAATCCCTGAACCATATCATTCTCATACTTAATATTGGTGGGTTTTTAATTTCCCTCATCACTCTCAGGACCTATCCCTCTACCTGGGTTATTTATTTCATGTCTAGGTGGCACACCTAATATGTTTGGATGAAGGAAAGGTTGAAGAAGGATCCACCCTCTTTATGATGAATTTGATCAAGGTCTGTCGGTCTGTGATCTTATCTATCGGGTTCTTATATGATAAAATGTATGATTTTCTATATGTCGTTAAGTTTTCATCTTGATGTTGTAGTATATGCTTTGAGGAATATCTTGGAGGTCTTTGGCACATGACTAGAGGCATAACTTGGTGATTCTGGGAATATGATTCGAGGGACATGGTGCATGATTTGTTGTACATCTTGGAAATTATGGTACATGATTGAGGCATGTCTTGGTGATAATTGGCATATGTTGTGAGAAATTTTCTTGATGATCTTGGAATAAGTCTTATGTGGTTATTGAGGTGGATCTGGTTTTGATGATAATTATGTATCAATATTAGTGAAAATAAAAGTGATATGTTGAGTCTCCATTTATATTCAAGGGAGGAAGGAAGGGGCAAGGAAAGAAAGTTGTAGTTTCCTTCAGGTTGGAGCCTATAAACTAGGGGGTTGGAGCTGGGGAATCTAGGGAGTTGTAGCTTCCGTCAGGTTGGAGCCTATAAATCAAAGGGTTGGTGCCTCCTTCCAATTGGTGTTGGAGAAATTTGGAAGTTAGTGCTTCCTATGAATGTAATCTTCTGATATATAATAAATCATTTTGTGGTTTTCTCCCATTTGGATTTCCACGTAAAATTATTGTGTACTTTTTATTTGTGGTTACATGTTTTCTTGAATGCAATCATAAGTGATAAATTGTTAATATATTAAATGCTTGCATATTGTGATTAAAAGTGCTAAAAAGTGTCTAATATTGATTCACACCCCCTCTTAGTATTCCAACAATTGGTATCAGAGAGGTTCTTCAGAAACAGTCTAACCACTAGAAGGTAGATCATGGAGTGCACTAAGAATGGAACACCAATGTTTGATGGTCATAACTATTCCTTCTAGAATATAAGGATGAAAACATATTTGCAGGCACATGAATTTGATGTTTGACAAGTAGTCGTAGATGGATACAAGGCACCTACCACTCTCCCAACAGATAAAGATGGAAAGAAAATTTTTGAAAACAATTTGAAGGCTACAAAAGCTATTCCGAGTGTCATGGATAGCTCGGTATATGTCAAGGTTATGCATTGTGACTTTGCAAAGGATAATTGGGACATACTTCAAAATATTTACGAAGGATATTCCAAATTCAAAGGGGCCAAGCTACAAACTTAAAGAGGTAAATTTGAACAACTGAAGATGAAGGAAGATGAAGACATTGCAACTTATTTTTTGTGAGTTGATGAAATAGTGAACACTATTAAAGTCTTAGGAGAAGAAATTAAAGAACTAGTAATTGTTCGAAAGGTACTAAGGTCTCTTCCAATGATATTTGATCCTAAGATTTCATCCCTAGAAGAAAGAGAGGCTATTTCTACGTTGAGCATGGAGTTACATGGAATCCTTACAGCTTATGAAATGAGAATAGAGTAGGATAATCCATCAAGAAAGGAAGCAACTTTCAAATTATCCAAGAAGAAGACAAAGAAAAATAAGCAAAAGTCAAAGTCAAATTGTAGCTGCAATGATGATTCAAATGAAGATGAAGAAATGGAAAAATTCGTAAGGAAGTTGAAGAGAGGAACTGGAAAATACAAAGGTAAGTTGTAGTATTCCAGTTATAAAATAGTATGCAGAACATAAATAATTAGCTAGAAATGGAAAAGAAACAATGATATAACCAGAACAATACCACAATAACACGAGAATAATACCAGAATAACACCAAAAAGAGCACTTTGATTACTGAGAGAAATGTTCACTTGCCTCTTCGAGGGGGAAACCTACAACAGAGCAGAGCTCTATTACAATAATATCCAAGACAAAACTTCTCATACCCTCTATTCCTATTTATACTAAATCTATCTATAGAAAAGAAAAATCTAGAGGAAGATCCTTCTATAAGCGAAAGCTTCTATTAGGTCTTCTTACATTTGATTTATTCCTCCTTATTGCTAGGCCTTATTAATATTGACCTTTATTACATGGAAATATATTATTCTACCCACTTGAGGGGTTAGGTAGGTTAGGTCCCTAACATTCCCCCCCCTTAGAATCAGCCTTGTCCTCAAGGCTTGATATGAGGAAATTGTTGCAGAATGTTAGCAGGATCCCAGGTGGCATCTGTTGGAGTTGTATCTTTCCACTGAAGTAGTGCTTCCTTGATGGTATGCTAATGAAGACGATGCTCTTGCTGGTCCAAAACTGCTTGTGGCTGCAACCAGATGGATCCTTCTTCATCCAAATCGAGAAGGTTGGTTTGAGTTTGGGTAAAACTAACTGATAGGCCACCTGTCCAACGTGCTTGAGAACTATATAAGGACCAAAAAATTTGGGTGCCAGTTTCTGACAATGTTCGACCTTGAGTGAAGTTTTCTTATAAGGTTGCAGCTTGAGAAATACCTGGTCTCCTTGAACAAATTTTTTTTTGAGCAACCTTGATCGACTTGTTGCTTCATGTGATTCTGAGCCATGACCAAATTCTCTTTGAGGGTACTGAGAATATCCTCGGGAACTGTAAGTTTTTGGTCAGCCTCCTGGACCTTCGATACACCTAGCATGTAGGAGAGAACTAAAGGTGGATTTTGGACATATACTTCTTCAAAAGGAGTCATGCGAGTAGTTGTATGGTAAGAAGTGTTGTACCACAATTCACCTAATGGTAACCATTGAGCCCATTGATTTTTCCTTTCAGAGGAAAAACACCTCAAATAAGTCTCCAAACACTTATTGATGACTTTAGTTTGACCATCAGTCTGGGGATGGTAGGTGGTGCTGAGATGCAATTGGGTGCCCTGGAGTCTGAATAGTTCTTGCCAAAAATTGCTGGTGAAAGTGGGATCTCGATCAAAAACAACAGAATGAGGCATGCCATGAAGCTTGAAGATATCATCCATGAAAAGTTGAGCCACAATTGATGCGGTAAATGGGTGTTGAAGAGCATAGAAATGAGCATACTTGGAAAGATGATCCACAACCACCACGATGACAGACTTATTTCCTGTTTAGGTAATCCCATAATAAAATCGATAGAGATGTCCCTCCAAATAGCGGGTGGAATCGGAAGCAGTTGGAGTTTTCTAGGAGGTTTGATGGTTTCACCTTTGTTGCATTGACAAACATAACATTCTGCTACAAAAGTACGAACTTCCTTTTTCATACCATCCCAGAAAAAAAAATGTTTGACCCGGTCATAGGTTTTGGTAAACCCTGAATGCCCAGTTGTGGGAGTAGCATGAAGCTCAGAAAGCACTGTAGATTTAAGTTGTGACTGTTTACTTAAATACAAACGAATTTTGTAGCGAATTTCATAGTTGTGCTAAGAGTACCCTGGGGAAAATGGAGAGTTGGATTTCAATTGTTGGATCATATGCAATATTTTAGGATCATGTAGCCATTCTTGGCACACAACTTGGAGCCAATCTGGTACAATGAAGGAGAGGGAAAAAAGGGACCCTTCATCTTCATTTTTTCGAGAAAGAGAGTCAACAACCACATTTTATTTTCCTTTCTTGTAAATGATCTCAGAATCATAACCAAAGAGCTTGGTTACCCATTTTTGTTGCTCTGGGGAGGAAGGTTGTTGCTCCAGAAAATACTTGAGGCTTTGATGATCTGACTTAATTTGGAAGTGTTTCCCCAGGAGATAAGGGTGCCAAAGATCCACTGCATGCAAAATAGCCAACATTTCCTTTTCATAGATTGATTGGCCCAAATGGCGTTCGGTCAATTATTTGCTAGTAAAGGCCAAATTTATGCCTTCTTGCATAAGGAAAACTTCAATTCCTCTGCCTGAGGCATCACATTCGAGGACAAAGGTTTTTGTGAAATCAGGAAGGGCCAATACTAGAGTAGTACAGATATTTGCCTTCAAAGCTTGAAAATCTCGATCCACTTCGAGAGTCCAAGTGAAATAATTCTTTTTATGGAGAGCAGTGAGAGGGGCCACAATCTTTCGATAATTCTGAACAAACTTGCGATAATAGTTGGTTAAACCCAAAAAACCACGCAAGCTTTTGATAGTCTTGGGGCAAGTCCAATACTGCATTGCTTCAATCTTTTTAGGATCCACTCGGACACCAGCCTTTCCAACAATATGACCCAAGTACTCTACTTATGAGGCTCCAAAGGCACATTTAGAGTGTTTGAGGAAAAGTTGGTGCTGTGAGAGTAGATGGAGAATTTGATCCACATGGGAAAGATGAGATTGCCAAGTTTTACTATCGATGAGGATATCATCAAAGAAAACTTAGACAAAATGACGGAGAAAAGGACGGAAGACATGATTGATGAGGCTTTGGAAGGTGGAGGGGGAATTATATAGGCCAAAGGGCATGACCAAAAACTCATAGTGACCCTCGTGAGTTCAAAAGGTAGTCTTGGGTATGTCAGCTTCTTGCATACATATCTAGTGGTAGCTAGAACGCAGATCAAGTTTAGTGAAGTACTGAGCACCACTCAGCTCATCCAAGATATCATCAATGATAGGAATGGGGAACTTGTCCTTGATGATGAGATTATTGAGGGCACAAAATTCAGGACACATGCGCCAAGTACCTTATTTCTTAAGTACCATGAACACAGGGGAAGAATAAGGGCTGGTAATGGGGTGGATAACGCCCGCTTGGAGCAATTCTTGCACTATTTTCTCAATTTCATTCTTTTGGGAAAAGGGGTGACGATATGGGCGAACATTGGGAGGAAGAATGCCAGGAACAAGGGGAATGGAATTATCATGAACACCATGAGAAGGAGGAAGTCCCTGAGGGGTGGAAAAAACAGCTTGATGTGTGAAAGGGATAGCTTGGAGGTCAGGATGCACAAAGGGTGTCTCAATGGCTTGAATAGAATGGAGTTGAGCAATGATACCGGAGTGGCCTTTCTTGAGGATATTTTCCATACGATGGGAACTAATGATCTCAGGAGAACCAACTGTGATACCTTGGAATTGATACCTTTGTCCTTCCTATTGGAATTGCATGGTTAATTCCTTAAAATCCATAAGAATGGGACCTAAAGTGCGTAACCGTTCAACACCTAACACAATGTCACAACCTCCCATGTCAATGGAAAACATATGATATTTCAGTTGGTAATGTCCAATTTGAAGACACACATTTTCACAACGCCCACCACATTTCATGGACCCACCATTGGCTATCATGATTTGAAAATTATTGACAACACAAATATAGCAATTGGTTTCTTAGGCAATGCGACAATGAATAAAAGTGTGGGTGCTACCACTATCAACAAGGATGATGACCTTAATGAGATTAATGTAGCCAATGAGCTTGAGCGTTTATGGGGCTAAGAAGCCAGTGAGGGCATGCAAGGAAATAAGTGGGTCAACTTCAGATGTGTCAGCAGGCTCCTGGGTGGCATCGGGAAGGGAGGGTTCTTCAACAAGGGGAACTGTCACATCATCTTTAGGAACATCTTTAGAAATGGCCATAAATAGTTTTTGTTCCTTACACTTGTGCCCTAGAAAATATTTTTCATCACAATTATAGCAAAGACCCTTAAGTTGGAGTTTATCCATTTCATCCCTAGTTAGCTTATGGACCTTGAGGGGAGTGACAGGGGGTTTAGGATTAGTGGGTCGAGGGCGAGGAACAAAGGGGGGTTTTTTGTTCTGGGAAAAAACAACTTGTTGGGATTATTTAGTACATTGAGTAGCTTCCAACCAAGTTGGAGGGTGGTCCATGAGAACTTGGGATCAGATTTCATCCTTGAGACCACTAATAAAGCATTCACGAAATAATGCATCTGACATGCCCTATGTTCGAAAGGACAAATGATCAAAAGAAGTGATGAAGCCTTCCATTGTGCCTGACTGTTTCAACTTGGTCAAACGACCAAGATAGTGGGTATCAGTATCAAAGCGGGCATAGAGCTCAACAACAAACTAGGTCCAGGCAATATACCCCTGACGTGAATTTTTTCGCAATTGCCACCATTGCCAATGTTCATGATCTAGATAGAGGACAACATAGCAAATTTTTTCCAACTCATCAGTAATACCATGCAGAGAAAAATAATGCTCCATTTGTGTGATCCAACCTGTATGATCGGAACCATCAAATTTATTGACCTCTACGCGGGGAAGATAGGGTTCATGATGAAAGGAGTTGGATTGAAAATACAGAGACTGAGAGAAATCAACAACATCGGGTTGGTCTGATGAGGAAGGACCCGTAGGGAGGTCCAACAATTGATTGACAATAGACTAGAGGGAGGTAAATTGGGTTGTGAGGTTGGATTCCATGTTGTTAAATTTGTGCTCTAATTTGTCAATGCGGGAATGGGTAGAATCCATCTGAGATGTGATATGTTCAATGCAGTCATGGGCTTGATTGATGGAAGCTTGGATTTCTTGGTTGCGAGTGGTGGCCATTTGGAGAGGGGAAGTGCGAGTAAGGAAAACAAAATGGGTGGGTGGTGTTATCACTGAAATTTCGTATGCAAATGGTTACAAGAATCCAACATCTCCAAACACCTATTAGTTCATTCATGGCCCAAAAATGCATTTCCAAAGGGCACAAACTATACAACTGGTTATAAAATCATCATGTTCTTAGAATATAAAGGAAGCACGCACACGTGCACCAGTCAAAAACGCAGGAAAAACGCACATGCGCGACTGTGGACGTAAAAATCCGCGCACACCTCAGAACAACGCATTTATGATTCTGGTCGGCCTCCCACCCACTTCTGGTTCATCTCCCAAGTCGATTTGACCCCCAAATCCGAGCTAAATCTGAGTGGGGGGTTGGTCAAATACCTAAAGGTTCCCTAAAGGGCCCCTTGTTCACACTAAAGACAGGTTGGATAATGCCTCAAACCTTTGATATAAAAAGAGGACATGGGTGCACTATATTTTCAAGAATCTATTTGTATTGTTATGTTGCCTCTATTCTCCTACAATGAACCTCTTTCCTCATTGGAGCATACAAGCACCATTTCATTGGGCTATTCACATCACCTCTTGAGTGAATGAGCTTTTGATTTCTTCACCATTTCCTTTCTAGTTTGCTATTTGTAAGAAGAGCTCTCTCATAGGGGATTCAAGAGCCCTCCCTTGGAGGAAGAGGGGACCCATAAGTCTCCCTTTATCTTTGGTGTTTGCCCACTAATACAATATATCCATTGGTGGCATGAATATTGGTCAATTGTTTGGTTGATTTTGGTTCTAATTTCCTTATGCACTTTAGTTTTGTTTCTTTAGTTGTTATTAGCTTAGTTGTTTGTTTATTTCTTGTGCTTGATGTTTCTAACTCTTGCACTAACTTATGTCTTGTCCAGCTGACCCAACTGGACTTGCAAGTGTACCTCTTTTTCTCATTCAAGTGACGAAAAGGATACAACAGGTGGGACCAAAAAAAAAAGGACTTAGAATTGATAGGTACCACGACGATCAATGCGTGAAGGGAAATATAATGGAATAGGCAGAAAATAGGGAAATTGGGAAGGGGTCGGGTCCACTAAAACAAAAAGGATTAAAAATAAAGGGTATGAATGTGATCAGGGAGAAGAGGGGAATCCAATGGAATAGGTCCCAAATAAGTGTGCCGACGGGACCGCTATACTCATTTTTTTTTTAACCCCTGCAGAGTTATACTCTGACCTGAAGAATACTACAATGACGAAATGCCCAAATGCTTAACAAGAATAAATGTGTAGTAATTTCACAACCAGAATGCAGAAGACATTGTAGCATGACAATAGATCTTGTTGGTTCTATTTATGTTTCCTTCCCAAGGGTTAGGGTATTCAAGGGTTCTACAGACAAGGGTTTTTCGTGTGCTATGGCTCTTTGATATACGTGCGAGTTCCAATAGTAGTACTCAGCCCAATATCTCAGGGCACCAACTAAGGAGGGTAGACCATGCCCTTAGCCGTATTACCCGACTACCCAGGTACTAGAGAGTACCTTCCTGAGTGTTGTTCTCAATGGCACTATAGCAGTCAGACGGTCGATCAGTTTATCTATGGAGCTTCAAGAGATCTAGGGTTGATCCGTATAAAGGTGTTGTCTGATGTGATACCACTCGAAGGTGTACCAATAAGGGTTACAAGTGTGGCCAACAAATGTGCGCTTAAGTACCACTTGTATTTCATGCATGTATGAATCCACGATCGCGGGTTTATGCACGTAACGACAGATCTCTGTAGCTTAAAGATGCCAGAATACGTCTCTACCCTGAAAAATTTAACCCATGATTCTCTGTCAAGGAAGGTTCTTTGATACCACTTGCATCATTCCAGTTATAAAATAATATGCAGAACATAAATAGTTAGCTAGAAATGGCAGAGAAACAATGATATAACCAAAACAATACTACAATAACATGAGAATAATACCAGAATAACACTGGAAAGAGAACTTTGATTATTGAGAGAAATGTTCACTTGTCTCTTCGAGGGGGAAACCTCCAACAAAGAAAATCTCTATTACAATAATATCCAAGAAAAAACTTCTCATACCCTCTATTCCTTTTCATACTAAATCTATCTATCCAAAAGAACAATCTATAGGAAGATCCTTCTAGAAGCAGAAGCTTCTATTAGGTCTTCGTACATTTGATGTATTCCTCCTTATTGCTAGGCCTTATTAATATTTACCTTTATTACATGGAAATTTATTATTCTACCCACTTCAGGGGTTAGGTAGGTTAGGTCCCTAACATAAGATTCCTTTAAAATGTTTTAATTGTGGTAAAATTGGTCATTTTTCTACTAAATGTCCTTATGATAAGAATATAGATAGTGATAAAGGAGAATCTCCCAAGAAAGAAAAGAAATATTAGAAAGGAGACAAGAAAAGAAAAAAAAAAAAAATTCTTTAATAAATGTCTCTACTCAAGAGAAGACAACTCCTCATCAGATGAGGATGATGATAGTGACAGTGACTCAGAAAGAGTACTCTTTATGGCACATGAAAATGATGAAGAAGATTATTAAGAAGAAGGTGAAGTAGATCTTGAAGCAGAACTAATCACATTAAGGAAGAATTGATCACTCAAGGAACAATTGATCAAGGAAGAATTGATCAAGCTAAAGGATGGTTCTCAAAATCCCAACTTTGAAGAATTCCAACAGATGATTATGAATGTAAAGGTCCAAGTAGAAGAATCTATAAGGATTGAAGAAGCACTCAAAAACTAGTTGGAAGAAAAGGAGAAAGTGAAGGAAATATTAGAAGCAAAAATAGTCTCACTAAGGAAGGAACTTCAGAAGAAAGACATGAAACTAAACAACACCAAATATTGGATGAAATCATCAACAGCCAAAGAACATACTATGACAAGTCTAGACTAGGATACAAACAAATGCATACTAATAAGAGTTCGAGCTCCATGACAACAAGAAATGAAGTAGAACAAAGGATTTATGCAGAAGCCATTAGAGGTCCCATCAAGAAGGAAGAATGAAAGCCTTCAAAGGAGAACATTTGGGAAATGGAGAGAACTCAAGAAGAACATTACAAAGGAACTGCACCACCTAGAAGATCCATAACTCAGAATCAACAACCAACAATCAAAAATATTACATAAGAGCAACATTAGTTGGAAGATCCCCCACACTCAGGTACCAAACCATTTTTCTCAGTTGATGTTATTCATGTAACAATTTTGGGCACAAGACTGTAAACTACATAGCCTATGATAAGAACGTAAGAAACTATGAAGGCCACTCTAAAATTAATCATCTCAAAAAGCCTCATGAAGCGTTTAACATAAACTATAATGGTTTTGGATCATTAAATAATGAAGTAGAATGCTATAAATGCAACAATTTTGGACACATGGCCAAATATTGTAGATTTAATGTTCCTCCAAAGGAACCAAAGAAGGATTTCAACAATTATGAACCATAAAGGATATAGAAAAGGAAGTAGGATAAACTGAACATTGAAGAATGTACGATTTCTCTACAAGCCCAAAGCACAAAAAGTGATTGGTGTGTTGACAGTGGTTGTTCAAAGCATATGACAAGAGACAAGGACATGTTGTAATTCTAAAGAAAGAAAGAGATGGATTAGTTTCATTTGGCAATGATAACTCAGCCAAAATTATAGGAAAAGGCACAATCAAGCTTGGAAGTAAATATGCCATGGAAAAAAATGTCCTATTTATCGAAAATATGAAGCATAATCTGCTAAGTGTGAGTCAAATGTGTGACCAAGGACATACACTTCTATTTGACTCAAAGAAATGTGAGATAAGGAAATAAGTATCATGCAAGTTGGTTGCGACAACAATAAGGACTCCAAACAACATATACATATTAAATGAGACCGAAAAGGAAATATGTTGCTTAGGAAGGGAAAATGAAAGTTGGACTTGGCATAGAAGAATGGGTCATATGAAATTTGACAATCTTGTCAAAATCAGCAGAAAGGAAGTGGTAAGAGAAATGATTGAAATTTCAAAGCCAACCAATAATATGTGCAAGCACTGTCTGCATGGAAAACAAACAAGAGAAAAGTTCAAAACAAAGGAATACTCTACAAATAAATCATTGAATATTGTACATATTGATATATGCGAACCAATGAGAATAAAAGGGATGAATGGTGAAAAATACTTCATCCTACTTATTGATGATTTTACAAGAATGACCACAATTTGTTTTCTCAAGAAAAAGTCAGAGGCATTCGAATGTTTCAGGATATTCAAAGAGATGGTTGAAAACGAGTTTGTTTTGAAAATCAAGTGCTTGAGATCATAAAATGGAGGTGAGTTCACATAAAAATAATTCATGGACTTCTGTGAAGATCATGGAATAAAAAGGCAACTCTCAACAGCTAGGACACCTCAAAAAAATGGAGTCATTGAAAGGAAGAACAAAACTGTACATGAGATGACCAGAACCATGTTGAAATATTTCAAGTTGAGTAATATATTTTGGGTACAATCAATACATACAATCATTCATATCTTGAACAAAGGAATGTTTAGAAGTAACAATGACAATACTCCGTATCAGCTATGGAAGAGAATACCGATGAATATTAATCACTTTAGAGTGTTTGGAAGTAAATGTTACATAAAAAGAGAAGATAAAAGGATTGGAAAATTTGAGTCTCGAGTTAATAAAGGCATACTAGTTGGGTACTCAAGAAAAAGAAAGGCATACAAATGATACAACCTAAGACTCAACAAAATAGTGGAAATCATCAATGTAAATATTGATGAAACAAATGTGTTGAAGACTAGAGAAGAAAGAGAAAATTTAAAAGAGCAGGAATCATAAGAAGAACTAAAAGAAGAAGAGGCAGAAGAAGACGAAAAACAAGAGAAGCAACCAGAAGAAGAACAAGAAGAAAACGACCAACAATGTCTTCAGATGCCTTCTAGGACACCTAACTGTCGATTTCGGAAGAATCATCCACTAGAACAAATTATTGGAGATAAAAATGTAGCAGTAGAAACCAGTGGAAGAAAAGGGGTAAGTACAACAAAATAGAGGCATCTATCACTACTATCCATAGTTGAACCAGGTAGCTTTGAGGAAGCCAGAAATGATGAACATTAGGTCAAGGCCATGGAAGAAGAATTGAATCAAATAAAGAAGAATGAGACACCAAAATTGTTTCCAAGACCTAAGGACAAAAATGTGATCGGTACAAAATGGGTGTTTAGAAACAAACTAAATGAAAATGGATAGGTAACCAAAAACAAGTCAAGGCTAGTATGCAAAGGATATGCTCAAGTTGAAGGAGTATATTTTGAAGAAACATTTTCTCATGTTGCCAGAATGGAAGCAATCAGAATGATCTTGGCCTATGCATGTTCCAAAATAATCATAGTATATCAGATGGATGTAAAATCATCATTTCTAAATAGAAAATTAGAAGAAGAATTCTACATCGAACAACCAGAAGGGTTTCCACTGTAAAAAAGAGAAGATTATGTTTTTAGATTGAAGAAAGCTCTGTATAGACTCAAGTAATCCCCTAGAGCCTGGTATTCAAGACTGGACAAGTACTTACAACAACAAGGATTCAAAAAGGGTAATGTGGATAATAATATCTACATAAAAGTGGATAGGAACAACATGCTTATAATTGAAGTATATGTGGATGCCCTCATCTTTTGAAGTGACGATGGCAGGTTGAGTAAGAAGTTTTCCAAAGACATTCAGAATGAGTTTGAAATGTCCCTACTTGGTGAGTTGACTTTATTTTTGGGACTCCATTATATATATCATCTAGATGAAGGTATTTTCATTTCCCAAACCAAGTAATCAAAGAAATGTTGAAGAAATTTGAAATGGAAGATTGCAAATCCATAAGTACTCCTATGGTGACTAGTTGCAAGTTGATGAAAGACGATGAATCTAAGGAAGCAGATCAAAGACTCTATAGATCGATGATTGGAAACCTAGTCTATGTGATAGTCTCAAGACCAGATGTGATGCAAGCAATTGGACAAGTTGCAATATTTCAAGCAACAATGAAGGAAACTCATGTTATGGCAGTAAATATGATCTTCATATATCTCAAATGAACAACAAAGTTTGTATTTTGGTATCCGAAAGGGAATGAGATGACTATGGTAGCCTACACAGATGAAAATTGGGTAGGAAACAATGATGATAGAATAAGTACTAGTGGAGCAACTTTCTACTTGGGTGATTTTCTGGTGTCCTGGTTAAATAAGAAGTAGTGCACAATATCCTTGTTTACGACAAAAGAAAAAAATATTGAAACAACAACATGTTGTACTTAGGTCCTCTGGATGAAGAAAACCCTGCAAGACATACAAGTAAATTATTTTTAGCACTGAGAGTCACACTTAGATTTTCGTAAGTGCAAGCCCAGTACCCATCAGAATATGAAAGATAAATATTTATAAAAGGTGGCAAATGGATGGAAAACTCAGAAAAGAATGTCAATCGTAGATAACCCCTTACAATATACACCAACAAATAAGGCCTTGAATAACTTCAGATCAGGTTTAAAGAGATAAACTAAGTAGGTGGAAGATTTGACAAGAAATGTGTAATATGTGTATCATCTGCATCAGGTAACAATAACACACATATGAAGAAAAGACTCTGAAATAAGAACTTCTTAAGATCAAAGATAAAGACTCTGATATATTTGTAAACAATATCACAATAGATCATTTATTGCAACAAAGATACAATTAGCCAGATGAATCATTCAATAGACTGTATCAAAGTAAGATAGCAAAAAGATGATAAAGAAGCAAGATTGATTCCCATTATCCAAAGTGTCTTAGGTTTGGTCCATACAATAGGAGATACTCTTTGCTACATAAAGAATATAAAAAATATGAGTCCTCTCTCACACCATTCAAACCTCTCCTCAGTCTTACAATGCATGTTTTATATCCTAAACTATCATTGAAAACTTTACAAGTTGAATAACAACTTCCTCATAGGATCCATGTGCTTAAGGAAAGCATGGAAACATGTGTACAACATAAAAGAAACAAATTGTTATTTTCCAGGATGATGTTGGCAACATTTGCAACATCTTTTTAAAGTATGATGATATGTCCATTTGAATGCATTCTCTATAGACAAGTGGCCTCCCAACTCACAACTGACATTCATAAGCTAGCACACATCTATATTGAAATTTGGTAGCTTTATTTCCCCCCAAAATCCCAAAAGAACTGAGTTTGTAGCGTTGTGCTGCAAATTGTCTTGAAACAGCCAGTTCACAACACCAGGCGCTGTGAACTTTCCTGTGGTGTCATGTTTCGTGTTACCAAAGTATTAACATCCCAGAACTTTATCAGGCATCCAAAAATGTTGTAAACTTTATAATCTTAATAATCTTGATTAAAAGAAAGCACCCAAACATATAATCATGGTTTACAAAACATAGTAATCACCAAATTTTTTGTAAAATGCATGAAACATGAAATTTGACCAAAATTGTTGATGGTTATGGAGGCTCAATATCATTATTTTTAATTCTGGAGCTTATCCTGGTAGAAACCTTGGCCAACATGTCCAGGTTTATCTTGGCCAATTCTTCTTTAAAAGGTTGTAGTTTTTCCTTCAATTTCCCGATTTGAGCTTGATGAGATCTGTTCTGCATATAGAGATTTATGAGTTGTCTGTGAAGTGGAAAAAATATTTTAGCCAAGAACCTAGCCTTGTCAATAGTCTCATGGTACATGTCCATCATCCCCTTAAGCTTCTTCCTAGAATCCAAGTCTTCCTTCTTCATTTTATCAACTTCAGATATTGCTTCCTTGAGCTGCCTCTTGAGCCTCTTAAAGGTGGGATTACTTTCATGTTGAGGATTAGTGATATCAACAATTTCAATAGGTTTCTCAAAATATTTGGATTTACCTTTCCTATGGGATGAATTTTTTGTTGCATCATCCTTCACAACGACATTTTGCTTGGTTGTTTCTCTAGTAAAAGGCCTTCTAGGCTTAACCTTGTCTACAACAATGGGTGAGGGAAAAAATGATTTGTTTCTCTCAAGCCTATGGATTTGCTTGAAGGAACCTCCATAGGAATAGGATCTTCCATGGGTGAAGCTTCTCTATATGAAAGTTGTGAAGGCCCTTAATGGTTTCAGCTTCAATTGGGGTATTATTTTATCTGATAACTTCTATAGGCACATTAAAAAATTTCTTAAGCTAAAAGCGAAAGGCCAATCCCCTCCATTTTATATGCCAAATTATAGAATGGATACAATTTGTTTTCATACTTATTTTCCTCAAATGGGTTTGCAGTGGACTCCAAGTTCTACAAAACCTATTCATATTTATCATTCTAATCTATGGGAAGAAAAAGTCAAGGTTCATTTTTATGAAATATGTCATCATGTTATTATTCCTCTTCACCAAGAATCATTTAATTCTCTACCACCCAGGATCACAGAGCAAGCTATGCACAACTTAGATCAAATTGATGATTGGAATATTGAAGAAATTGTTTCCTATTTTAGGGTTTATGGGTGTAATTCTCCTCCTCATGCCTTGCCTAAATTTATTCCTGACACACTTGTTTGCAGAGAAATATCCTACCAAACAGTAGGTACATGAATAACTAAAGAATTATACGCTTCCTCCAAGAGAATTTGGCCTACTTTTCCTGTGCATATAGGCCCATCTACTCTTTCTGCTGTAATCCACGCCAAAATAAAAGCTATGGCATTAAAAGATATCAATTTGTTTTATATTGAACTTAAGAAGCATGACCTTTTAAAAATTTTAGGTGAACATTGCCTTCTTATTGGTGTAAATAGATATGTTCATGAAGAATCTCCTTATAATAATATTTTCAGGAGAGATATGTCTTATCAAGAAGTTTTGCAGGGAATTCAAGGCCTCCCTAAGCATGCACTTGATGGTTTATTAAATTTCCAGAAGGCAAGGAGTTGTTTCCCATCGATCCTCCAACAAGAGTACACATAATGGTATCCTAGGACTCAACCAAATACATAGTTTACAGTATCTCAGATAGAAAAATCAACAAAAAAATTATCTCAAATGCTCAACCCTTCCCAACAATAGTTGGAATCCCAACCAAACTAGAAAATTGTCGAGGTAATTTTAGAAGTAATATCAGAAGAAATATGGATGCCTTGACATAATTCCCAAGGTAAATCATTATGGATGCCTTGAAAAAATTCCTAAGGTAAATCATTATGGATTCCTTGACATAATTCCATAGCGAGGAATCATCTCAGGAATGACTGTGGTATTCCATTTTTATACATGTCGTTGCTCTCCATGATCTACCTTTCAGTGGTTAAACTGATTTTTGAAGGAACTTGCTCTGATACCAATTGTTGGATTACTGAGAGGGGGGTGAATCAGTAATAGATAAATCTAATCATTTTTAACCATATAATGCAAGTGTTATATCAATGTAGCATTATCATCAAATATTTGCATAGTAAATAAACAATGAACAAATAAACAATCATACACATACACAATACACCAGTGTTTTTACGTGGAAACCCAAAGAGGGAGAAACCCACATAATGTTTTTTCTTATATGTCTTGAAGAATTACATTCATTTTAAGCACCAACTTCCTTTTTTTCCAGCTGCAATTGGAAGGAGGCTCCAACCCCCTAGTTTCTTAGGCTACAACCTGAGGGAAGCTCCAACTCCCCAATTCTCTGGCTACAACCAAAAGGAGGCTACAACCCCCTATGTTCTCCAGCTACAACCACCTGTCCTTGCCCCGTCCAACTGTCCTGACGTATAAGTAGAATTATGGAACCACTATCACACTATCACTGTGAAATATACTATTGTAAAACTCTACCAATCAACCTGCACCAAACAACCTATACAAATAAAGGGTCTGATGACTAGATCATGTGAGGGTTATTATACTTGTTCATGATTACACACACTCATATGGCACATGACTAGAGATAGATATAGAGTTTTTGGGTAAAGGTTATGTATGAGGATGCATGCACAGGGTATAGTTATAGTCTGGATACAGTGACAGGTTGCAGATCTATGTGAAAGAAGTTGCAAAGGGTCAGAAGTTTTCAGAAAACAAAAACCCTAGTTTGAAGGGCATGGTGATTCATTCAAAACCCTTTTGGAGCAACAAAATTATTTAAAAAATCAGAATTTGAAGGGTTTTGTGATTCACTCAAAACCCTGCATAGTAAAAAAATTAAATTTTAATGTTGATTTTAATAATAAAGTTTTTACAATTTGTATCTCTATTTAGAATTAATTAAAATTCAAAAAAACAAAAACAAAAACAAATTTCATACTTACCTTAAATCCTTGCTTCTTCTTGCTTGTGTGACTGCAAAATTTCACCTTAGGGTTTAACTCCCTCTATCACTTCATAATTACAACTTTTCATTTTAGGAATTTTAGATTTAATGGGTTTATGTTTCCATATAAAAGGTGTTTGACATGTGATGCATCAGATCCAAACCCTCTTGGCCCTGTCACATTTAAAAAAAAAAAGGTTTCGGGTAATTGGTGTGCCTTATTGAATCTAACACACCGGTGCGCTTGCGGATAAAACACACCAGTAATGTTGCAACATAATAATACAAAAAATGTTCATCGATGTGTAATTTTAATTGTTCATGGTATTTTTTATTTTCGTTTTTTTTTCCCTATTGGAGCGGTGTTGATAATGATACATATCACACCATTGTAATTTATAGTTTTTAAAAAAATCTATTTTTTTATATCGATGGGTTTCATATATGGAACGCACCGGTTCTTTTATATTATGAAAGCACACCAAATTGTTTTTTTTGCAAAAAAATTATGTGATTTATTTATAAAATATATTTAATAGCTTGTGTATTGAATGGTACAAGATACATATTGATAAAACAATGTGTGAGAATAGTTCAAGTAATAAAAATTCTGATCGACACAATGATAACACATCCAAAAAGGAAAAAAAAAGGCAAGTTCTTTGTAAATTCTATACAAAATTTATACGTTTGAACTATATGTAAGTTTAACTAATATGTTGGTTAATGTGTGTCCCGCAGAGCCATAAAAGGAGGAAGCTCGATAATATTCTTTGTGATCTAAGTGCAGAAGAGCATAAAATCTTGATGGAAAAATTGCAAAAGGAAGAATCGGGTGAATGAAAAAATTCTATTCAATATGAGTTCTTTTTTGAATTTTCATTAATAATATACTTGAAAATATTAATTCACATATGAATTTTCAAACAATCTATTAATTCACATATGTTTAATGTTCTACAGGGACCAACAACAAAGCAACACAATATTGTCCTAAGAACATAAAAAGTATAGAAGATGTACATAATGATGAATTAGTCCTTAGCCCATCTGGAGTGGTGTTGGAGGTTAATGAAAAGGGGAAAAACTTTTACAAAACTATGAGGGATATAGTGGAATGAATGTATAGAAGTACTTTCCACTTACAATACATAAATTGATCCAATGATTCCAAGAACCAAGTTATATCTAAACTACAGGAAGCGTTTCCACAGAAATGGTCAATGAGACTTGTCAAACTTGCAATAGCAAAAACATACAACAACAAAAAACAATCATTCAAAAAGTAATATTCCTAAAAATACTTTTCTAAAATATGTGTATATTACTACAAACCATTCTTTTATTAATATCAATTTTGTTATATTTAATTTTCATATATCAATATAAAAATATTTATTGTGATGTTACTTTTTTCAAGAAGATTATGAAAATCCCAAAGGATCAATGAACTGATATCCAAAATATGACAGTAGGAATGTCGAAAAAAGTGTACAAGGAGATGGTAAAAGAAATGGACATAAATGCGTCACGGGAGGATCCATCTCAACCACAACGTGCTTCGAATGTATGCAATCAGTGAAATTTTCTATTAGGTACATATAAATAAATAATTTAGCATTAAATATTAATTTTCAAGTATTTTCATGCAGAAAAGAAAAGAAAATGGAATCCATTCAACACATAAAATAAGACAACAAAGAAGAAAAGGGTTGATAACAAAGTTTGTGAGTAATTGTTATTTCCTTATAACATTAACTTAAGATTTCATTTTTGTATATTTTAATTTGTTTTACAACAACCATCCTTGAATGTCTTCAAAGAAGTGCTAACATACAAAGAAGAGTCATCGCAAGAATTGATTGACATTGGGTTAAGTAAGGGTTGTGAGTATATGTTAGCATATCAAAAAATAATTGTTGAATTTGTAAGTATCTTATGTTGTTTTACTTCTCTCGTTTTATAATTAATGGAACAAAAAAAATATTTAATATTAAATCTATGATTTATTATGGGGTATATAACTTGCAGGAAACATAGTATGGAAATGTGCCAACAGAAGAGTTATTGACAAAAGGTATGCGATTTTGTTTTGAAAAAATGTGTATCATTAGAGACTCAATTCTTTCTATGGTATGTCACCTTTCAATTTACATTCATGTGTATTGTTTACTTCAATTTTCATTATTCTCACCAATGTAGATACACTCATTACACTTTATTTTTATTTTTGTAGATGGAATCATTTGAAGAAGAGGAAAATAATTGATACAATCAACAAAACATTAGACCAAATAACCCAAGTCATGGAAGTAACTCGAACAATGATAATCGTTCCAACGAAGAATGATGATCAATATATTTGGATATCAATGCAAGCTATTGTATTTTTTGAAATAATTGTCTATGAAAATTAGACATTTTTTTAATGTAATGGACATAGTGTCCCAATTGAAAGACAAGGAATTACCAATAAGTGTCGACCCTTTTTGTATGACAAAGAGCCCATTATTCATATATAATAAAATATGTTTTATTTTATTCTATTGCATTGTCCAATTTTGCTATGAAATGTTACATCACTGATTAAATATATGGATGATTAAATATTATAATGAAGAGATGTGAAATTTGATGATATAACAAATTAATCCAAACCTCACATCCAAATGCACTAATCAAAATTTAATTTATATGAATACTATTATAAGATATATGTTAATTTTTTTATGAACAATGGAATTACAAAATAACAATAATTATGCATTGTCACAGGTTGATGTTTCTAAAAAGAGAAAAAGACAACTGATGCATATAATAATAAAAATCACCGGTGTGTTTCAAGATAAAACACACCAGTGTCGTAATTAAATTCGTACAGGTGTTGATATACAAGGAACCAACACTTATCTTAATACTATTTTAACCAACAATTATAATGATACAAAACCTTTACTGATGCGTTTAGTTAATAAACGCACCAAGGATTCTATGTTACACTTCGACCTCAGTGCATTCTGAATATCATGCACCGATAGGGTTTATTTTTTAACACACCGGTGCATGGTATCATAGATTCTCCTAGTGCCTTATTCTTATTAATGCACCAATGTGTTATTACTTATAAGAGCACCAGTGCCCCAATTGTTTTTGGAAAACCCCAGTGTTTTCTTCTAAATGTAAGCATTGGTTCTTTAAGTTAGCTAAGAACACATCGATGCTTGGTATCATAGATTCCACTGGTGCGTTGTTGTTATTAAAGCTATGGGGTGTTACTTTGTATAAACAGACCGATGCCCCAATATTTAGGACTCAGCAGGTGCTTTCGGTGTAATGTAGGCACCTGTGCTTTATGTTTGGGAATGCACCGGTGCTTATAAACCATGAAGTGTAAATGTGTTGAACCTGCACAAAATAGATATAGCTAGAAAATACTACACACATTTGTAGAGAGAAATTGAGAAAGAAGAAGGAGAGAAAGAATGGAAGAATTCTCATTAACCGTTATGAATAATGAATAATTTAAACAAGAGATACTCTGTATGACTCATTAAATGTGCACTGGAGGAGAAACAATGTGCCATAGTGGTGGTCTAGAGTGAGTTGGACACACACCAGTAGTTACGGGAGTGAACTTCCACCTAGTCTAGTCTCACAGGAATTTACGGGAGTGAAATGCCACCTAACTAAGTTAACTAGTCAACTAGTCTTTAGTTAATTGATTGAACAGAGTGTAGTGAGGACTAGATCAAGGAATCAAGGGTAATGCACTAGTCTGGTGATGATCCCAAGGCAAGTGAGCCTTAGCATGGTGATGATCTCAATGTTGCATGGTGACAAAACCAATGCAACATCTAGACTCAACTCAACTAGTCAAACTAAAGTGTCAACTGAAAGAGAATATTCTCCAGGTGGAATATTCTTCCCTAAAATATAAGAGACTGGATAATGACTAATAAAAAAGGAAAAACCTTACGAAAATGAAATCCTAGGTGTGTGTGAAGTAACTCCAACAAACCAATGCAACATCTAGACTCAACTCAACTAGTCACAAACTAAAGTAAGTCAATCGAAGAGAATATTCTCCAGTGGAATATTCTTCCCTAAAATATAAGAGACCGATAATGACTAATAAAAAAGGAAAACCTTTTACTAAATGAAATCCTAGGTGCGTGTGAAGTACCCAAATATCCCCAACATCACTATGGTGAAAATAAAGAATGGGTCCCGGCCAAAAGGCCGTGTTAGGTACCCAAATAAAAAAGATACACCAAAATAAAGTGTAGAGCAACTAGGAGAACCTCATTGGAAACCCCCCCTCAAGGTACAGTGCATGTAAAAAGAAGAACTATAGTTGCTAGGTAATTGTGTCTCTTTCACTCCAAGATCACTTCACAGAGAATGGAATTTTTTCTTAGTGAAGGTCTTAGTAAAGATGTATGTTGTTTGTTCTGATGAAGGAAAGAAATGCAGGTCGATGACCCCCTCGTGTACTAAGTCCCATATGTAGTGCATGTGATCTCGATGTAATTCATCCACTACCTCTGAATTGAATTTCTGCAGAACTTCAAAAGTGCCCGTTGTCACCATACGACGATCGAATCATTTGTGAAACTGAACGCCCAACTTAGTGAGAAAATTTCAGGAAGTGATACATAGCCCCATTAGTTATTTTAACTACCCTCTCATATCACCGATGAAGATAGAGAAATGACGCATTTCTTCTTGCTCGAATTTCAACATATAGTCCCATAACTAAGATCGAAAGAGTAACTGATGGACTTATGCATCACTGCTATCGCTAACCTTGTTAGAATCGAAAACTCCCGATGAGATCTAATGTAGAGTTTGTTGCATAATGAATCCCAAAGGTGATGGTTCCTCGTATTAATAATAAAGGATGCACTTGGTATCCTTCCAATGTAGCTCATGTGGTTCTCGCATGAACTCCGAAACTACACCAACACAGGAGAGGTATGGTCTGGAGTGTGTGTGGGATACAACAAGCTCCCCACAAGATGTATGTATTGTGTTGTCAACTTCAAGGAGTCTCCCGCCATCCTCGTTTGACTCGATAGAAAGGAGGTCGGAGTAGACTTGTACTTCATTGCGTGAAATCTCTCAAGAGATCTTCGCGGCATACTTTCCTGAGACAGCTTGATGCCCGATGCATCCTGATTGATCTCGAAGTCCAAGGAAGAAGTGTAGTGGAAACATGTCCGTCATAAAAAACTCACATGTAGAATCCTCTTTGATCAAGAAGAACACTAATTCGAGCAACGTGTGATCGAAAAATCATCAACATACAAAACTAAACGTAGAAGTGAATCAACCAACTCGGCCCCGAAAGTAATGTAGAAACTGGGTCTGATTTACAATGTACAAAGTTTTAAGACAATAGGTAGGAGTCCATATATACATACCATTCTTGTGGGATTCCCGCTTGAGGCCATAGCGACTTCTTCACCGCTAGACCAAAGTTGATTTCTCGCGATAAACTGGGATCTTCCATATATAGATATATCCTTAGAGATCACTGAAGAAATGTGACTTCACATCCATCAAATGGAATTCCCATCCCTTGGTTTCCGGTGAATGAAAGTTTCAATCGTATAATCCATTCGCTACCGGAGCTGCTGTCTCATCATAGTCAATGCCATGCACCAACTGAAATCCTTTGGAAACAACTCGATTTGTATCTAATCATTCATTCATTGCTCTTGGTCATTTAGACCCATCTTCATATGACAAGTTTAATCCTATAAGGAAGGGGAACCAGACCCCAATTCTCCAGCTTCAAGGGATGGAGTTGTACTCTTCCTTCATGGCGAATTCCCAAAATGGATTTATAGTAGCCTCGCCATAATACTGCGGGATATGAATATTGAACCAATAAAATATGTATGGAGGGAAATGGTTCATTTGTAGTGAGTGCAACAGGAGGCTTCCTGAAATCATATTGAGTCCTCCTAGTATTGGTCGAATCACCAAGGATATCCCTTGGATCAAGTTGAAGAAGAGTATTTGTGCCCACTTGAGCCTTCTACTCCTGCCTCGGCAACTACATCTAGATTCTCCGACTCTGGATCCGATCAGATCGATCAATACGAATCATATGAGTCCTATGAATCATAATTCTCATCTAAATAATAGTCGACATATGCATGCTCATCACTTGGAAAGGTGGAGCAACTATTGAGGTACATGCGATACACATTCCCTCGACTACACACTACCAATGATGAGTTGGTCTGAGAAAATATCAATAAGCCTATATCCCTTCACACCGGGTCGGGTATCCAACAAAAAACACACTTGCCCTTCAGGATCAAGTGCTTCCTTTCATAGGGAATCCGCCCATGCATCGAATCAAAATGCAAAGTGGGTCACTTTGGTTTGAGGACAGCCTAAGCCTCGTAGAGGGTCTTATCCTTGAAATATGTATGGGGATATATATTTTGGATGTATGTTTCACAATTAAGTTCTTCATCCCATAGTTTCATGGTAGTGACTTTGCATGCAACACACAATATGCCATCTCCTTTAGAGATCCGCTTTTCTTCTCAACAACTATGTTTTGTCATGGCGAGCAGGGAACTGTATGCTACAATCAATCCTCGCCATGGAAAATATCATGGATCTCATGATTGACATACTTCCCCCCATTATATGTATGAAGGGATTTGATCTTCTTTTTCCGGGTCTGGTGGTTCAATCAAGGGCTTTGAAATCTTGAGGTGTTGAAAGACTCCGTAGATTTCTTCTTGAGAAAGTAGATCCATCTAAAACGTGCGGGAGAAATCAACAAAAATGAGAAAAACCTTGCTTTGTTGATGGTTTGATGTGGAAAAGGACCCATAAGGTCACTTCTGGATCATATCTAAAGTATTAACTTCCAGACTTCCTTTGTCAATTTCTCTCTTGAGGGCAGTGTTTCTCCTCGAACATAAACTCACATAATCCCTTTGAGAAATGGATGTCTCAGAGACCATCAACCAATATTTTCTTTCTAATTTGTTGCATGTATCTGAAATTCAAATGTCCAAACCTTTCGTACCATATCATACTACTTTCATCATCATGAGTAAGAAATAAAATCATGTTCAATGAATTTACAAAAGCATACAATCTAGATTAATGATTTACATCCTCAATGGCAGCGAACTGAAAGTTGGTTTGCATGTCATAAATGCCCACTACATTATTTAGAGTGAATATGAATTTATTTCCGTGTATAATTCATCATCTTATACACAAAGAGAAGGTTGATATAAATATTGGGAACATGCAACACAATCTCGCTTTCACAGGATTTCAATCCTTCCTTTGTTCAAGGACTTTGAAAAGAGCTGTCCCCACTGCATTATGAGGACTTTGCATGCATCCAATGAAAAATATACTTCTTTGAGGCATCCATGTGAGGGATTCTCTTGAATCTACGATCCAAGATTCGTGAGAGGAGTTGATGGAAATAAGGGCATGGCTAGAATTGGTTTCTCTTTGGATCCGGACCACATGCCTTCTTCTTCTTGGTATCCTCATAGATGTGATCTCCAAGGTTGTTTTGTTGAAGCATTTGAGACATTAGATCTATTTTGTTTTTTCATGCATGCGGATTCCTAATGGAATCATTTGTGACAGTAATGCGGCATTTCTCCTTTCCCCCTTTCCCCTTTGGATCCAAAGGCACGGCTGAAGGGTTGGTTTTGTGTACCCTTCCTTCTTCACATGTGCATGAGATTTATTTTTGTTCATCTTTAGATTTGATATTAGTAGTGGTCACATATTGCACAAGTATAGTGCATGCACCTTTGGGCCTTTTGATTTTCCCATGTTGATGAGCTCATTCTTCTCTTGTGTCGTGGATTCAATAATGTCTCAAGAGAAGGCATCTTCTAGGGTGGCTCCAAAGGAGAATATGACATAATGGAATGTGTATACAAATACAAAGAATCGTGACTTCAAGTTTGGAGAATGGTGAGATCCATTTGTTTCTCCTCCTTGTGGATTTTATCAACCCTGCAAGCTTTGAGTTGTGACAAGAAATCCTTGAATTTTGTAAATAAATCTTGTATATTGTCGAATATTTTTGGATCGAATGTGAACAATTCCACCTCCAACATGTGTCCCTCATCTCATATTGTTTTCAAAAAATCCCTTCCAAGATGGTCCAAGATTCACTGGGAGTCTTACAGAAAGATATGTGAAAATGAAGACTGTCAGTAAATAAGATCAGAATTGCTTACAAAGTTCATCCTCCATCCAATCTGGTGGCCTGGATTTTTCTATGGATGATGTCGGTTCTATATATATAGTAAAGGTTAACTTGTACAATCCTATTGTTCGGAGATGAATCATTATTCTCTCCTTCCATGCAGTGAAGTTGTGGTTATGTAAGAATGAATTCTTTTGAACATTCCATTTTTCCACTGTCTTCAATCTGTACCCAGAAACACCTTTGGTGTATCTTTTGCTTAATAGTCCGCTGGCTTTGATACCATGTAAATGTGTTGGAACTCTATTACAATATATCTATTCTAAGAAAAATAATACACACATTTTCAGAGAGAAATTGAGAAAGAAAAAGAAGGAGAGAAAGAATGGAAGAATTCTCATTAATCAAGTTATAAATAATGAATAATTCTATATCAAGAGTGATCCGACACACACCAAAAGTTACGTGAGTGAACTACCACCTAGTCTAGTTCTAGGGTAGTTACGAGAGTGAATTGCCACCTAGTCAAATCAATCTCAGTCAACTAGTCTTCAGCCAAATGACTGAATAAAGTGTAGTGAGGAGTAGATCAAGGAATCAAGGGTAATGCTCCAACCCAAGTGATGAACCCAAGGAAAATGTGCAATATCATGGTGATGATCCCAATGTTTCATGGTGACAAAAACCAATGCAACATATAGGACTCACCTCTAACTAGTCAAATTGAAGTAACAATTGAAAGAGAATAATTTCTCCAGGTGGAATGTTCTCCCTAAAATATAAGAGACCGGATAATGACTAGTTACGACTAATAAACAAATCTAAAAACTCCTCAGAGTAAATTCCAGGTGTGTGTGAAGTAACTCCAACATGGCTACTACCCACCTAGAAAACATTTGCTAACCTCCACCTCCTAGTGTTTTTTATTTATAATTAAGTTCCATTATAATCTCCACAAAAAATATCCTCTACTAAAACAATTTTGTTTATGAGGTTTTTTGACAAGTTTTTCCAATTTTGTAACACTAAAAACCTCCTGTATAACCTCCACTGCAAGGTCTTTCTGAAGTGGGAGTGAAAAACAATTTGGTTTTATAGAGAGGATAGATTGAGTTCAAGAGGCACGAGGGTGTCTCAGCCTTGAATGACATGGATTTCCAGAAATAATTCATGAATGACCTTTTGAGGAGTTTTTCCATTCAATGGGAACTTATGATCTTAAGGAAGCTTGTTGTGATGCCTTGGAACTTATTGTTAAGGTCCTGTTCCAATACAGGTAGATCAATGTATTCGATGTAATAAAGGTCAATATTACTGCTACCTTTCATCAAAATAGAATATATGGATGGAAGATCTAATAGGCTTTCGGCTTCTTAGAATGATCTTCCTTTAGATGTTTCTTAATAGACATATTTAGTATGTAATATGGATCAGGGTACATGAGAACCCTAGCTTCTTGGAGATTATTGAATACATAACTGACCGAGGTTGCCCCCAAGAGGCTCCTCACAGGAACATCGCTATCTGAATCAGCAAGCATATTTCTATTGCTATTTCGTGATATCATTTATGTGTATTGTGAAGATTATGTCGATATTTCATTGTTATTCTGTCACTTCTAGCATTTCATTTATGTTCTCAGATATTTTATATATCTAGTATCTTGCAAGTAGACGTGAGCACTTTCCTGGCGAATTGTGGGTATTTTTTTTTCGTCAGGGTAGAGACATATTCCGCTGTCTTTGCTACGAGATCCGCTGCTACACGCATAAACCCACGGTTGAGGATTCATATTCACGCCAGTGAAATACAAGTGGTTCTGTTTATTAATCTGCTAATATTACCCTTGTAACCCTCAGAGGGTGCAATTTCTTCAAGTGGTAGTGCATCAGATAGCACTTGTTTATGGATCGGCCTAGATTTCCTCAAGTCTCTTTAGATAAACCTATCGCCACCGGATCATATATAGTGTCACCGAGAACAAGACTGGGGAAGATACTCTCTAGTAACTAGTAGTCGGGTAGTATGACTATGGGTACGGTTTATCCTCCTTAGTTAGTGCCCTCGAGATATTGGGCCGAAAGTACTACCGTTGACCCCGACGAGATAATGTAGAGCCATAGCACAAGGCAAACCCTTTGTTCCAGGAACCCTTGAATACCTAACCCTTGGGGAACATAAAGCAAACATAAACAAATTAAATCGCACGCATCTATTGTCACGATCCTGTTCGGGTTGCGCAGTAAAGAATCGTCTGCATTCTAGATTTCAAAGATCGCTAAAGATTCTTCGCATCAAAGTATAACCTCAAGAATCGTAAAAAGTCTCGAATTTTTTCACCATTATTTGAGACTCCATTCCATTAGATTCATCTCTTTTCCCTTATCACATCTATCCATATCATTTTTCGGCAAAAATTTCTCACCCGCCTTTCGCTTCACCACTCCATCCTCATGGCTCCATACCTGGTATTAAGAAATATCTCACTTCAACACCTTACAATATGGTTTAATCGTGAGACCTTAACAAGAAGTGCAACAACTCGCTGCTACTATTGCCTCCCGCGATGCATCATCCATAAAATGCCTCAAGACATGTAGAATGCGACACCGGCGAATGGCGGAAGTCAAATCACTTAACCCATCACCCAAATTGAATTGCCTTTGCATCACTCGGCACTAAACTCAAGATCCCTACCGATGACTCTTTTCCCCGATGCACATAAAAGACTGAAGGTGAAACTTCTTCCCATTCCTCAACGCATCACTTTCAAGGACATACCACGGTGGATGTAACTAAATTCTGATCGGTTCGACCCCAATCGGTTGGGTCACCCAAATGGAACATTATTTCTCTATAACATTACAGATGACTTGGCTAAACTCAGGTATGGTGTTCTCCATCTAGATCAAGAATGTGCTGGCAATGGTGGCAATGGAGAAAAAACTCTCACATGGGTATATTTCTTGGACCCACCTAGGGTCTAAGCTTTATGAACGCTTTGATATTGACACCAACCATTTGTACCGTTTGACAAAATTGAAGCAATCGTAATAAGAGAAGACTCATGAAATGATTTGAGCATCTATATTAATGTAGGGCATGACTGATGCTTTCTTTCGAGAGTGTTTTATCGGGGGCCTCAAGGATGAGATTCAAGCCCATGTCCCCATGGCTCGACATTTACCACTTTTGGGTGGAGGCTACCAAAAAATCTAAAGAAGACAACAAATTTTTTCCTCTCAAAACCGTAGCGTTTCCTTCGGCCTCTAAAACTGTAAGAAACTTCCCACTCACTTCCCTCTCACTTCATTAAAATCTCAAAAATTGGACTAGAGCCAAATGTCAACGCCAACTCAAAGGCTCTCAAGTAATTCAGGATGAAAAATATTTCCTGTGCCACAAATGTAAGGAACAAAATCTTTTATGGCCATCATCCTCTGAGGATATTCTAGAAGAAGATGTTGAAACTCCCATTTATGCGCCCAAGTCACCGTAAATCACTCCATCAACCTCCTCTCCGGTTCTCCCGCCAAGTGGAACCGATCATTTCCTCAATGCTCTCTCATCGGCTCATTTCAAACCCTCAAGTTAATTGGTTGGCATCAAGAACCTAAAGTTCATCATTGTTGATAGTGGTAGAACCCACATTTTTATTCATCGTCGTATTTCCTAAGAAACCCATTGTTACATCCATGTCACACACTTCCAAATCATGATTGACAATGGTGGTTGTATGAAATGTGGTGGGCGCTGCGGAAAATGTATGCCTCCAAATCGGGTAGTGACTACCACCTAAAATCCCATATGTTTTCTATTGACATGGGCGGTTGCGACATTGTGTTGGGTGCAGACTGGCTAAGGACTTTGGGTCCCATTCTCATGGATTTTCATAACTTAACCATGCAATTCGACCAAGGAGGCCACTAATATAAATTTCAAGGCATCACTGTTGGTTCACCTGAGGTCATCAGTTCTCATTGCATGGAAAAACTGCTCAAAAAAGGTCATTCAGGTGTCATTTCCCAACTCCACGCCATACAAGCCACAGAGACCCCACAAGTTCCCCAAGACCTCCAAGCCCTCTTTTCTAAACATCAAAAGGTATTTTCCACTCCCCAAGGACACCCTCCTTCCCGCAGTGTCCATGATCATTCCATTCCCCTTGTCCCAGGCAGCCTTCCCCCCAATATACGTCCATATCGCCACCCCTTTGCACAAAAAAATGAAATTGAAAAAATGGTCCAGGAGCTCCTTATTGCCGGTGTCATCCATCCTAGTACGAGCCCTTACTCCTCTCCGGTCGTCATGGTACTAAAGAAAGAAGGCTCGTGGCGAATGTGTCCTGACTTCCGTGCTTTCAACAAACTAACCATCAAAGACAAATTTCCCATTCCTGTCATTGATGACCTCCTGGATGAATTGAGTGGCACCCAATTCTTTACCAAACTTGATATTCTCTTGGGCTATCACCAGATACGTATGAAAGAGGCCGACATTCCCAAGACCACCTTTCGCACTCATGAGGGCCACTATGATTTTTTGGTCATTCCCTTTGGTTTGTGTAATGCCCCCTCCACCTTCCGGAGCCTCATGAACCATGTCTTCCGCCCTTTTCTCCGTCATTTTGTCTTAGTTTTCTTTGATGATATCCTCATCTATAGCAAAACTTGGACAGACCATCTTACTCATGTGGATCAAGTTCTCCG